>APFE031695835.1:0-14278 GCA_000404065.3 Pinus taeda | reverse complement strand
ATATATATAAATTATAATATACCCTCGACGAACCCACGCACCCTGTTTCAGAAAATGACGTCCCCGTCCCCGTCCCCGTACCCGTCCCCGAACCCACCTTTCCTGGCAACAAAAGATATTTTTAATCACAAACGACCAAATCTGAAAAGATTTAGAAAACTCCATTCTTAAAATGATAACGTTGGGCATGATTTATGATAACGTTGGGCATATATATGATAGGTATACCTTGAGAAGGAGTTCAGTTTCTCATGTGGCTTTTCCTTGGGGAATAAATCTTTTGTTTTCCTACTCGAAGGGAAATGCCAAAAGCGAAGACCTCCATTAAACATTAAAGCTTCAGTACATGTAGAAACTCATCTCGAAGCCGTAAGAAGAAGAAAAGAATAATAGGTAATATTATATGAAATAAAAAAGAAAATTATAACCGTTAATATTACATGAAATAAAGAAAAAAACATAACAGTTATATTACATGAAATAAAGAAGAAAAGCATAACAGTTAATATTACAGGAAATAAAGAAGAAAAGCATAACAGGTAATATTATATGAAGTAAAGAAGATGCTTGCGTAATTGAAATGGAGACTGCCTTGAATTTCAACCAGCGATGAATTGCTAATGCTTGAGATGCATAGGAAAACAAAAACATCTCTCAGAAATGAAAATGAAAATGAAAATGTACTTGTAAGCCTGGGATAAGTGGATTAGTATATAATCATTAAAATTGTAGTTGATTAAGGTTGATAGGCAAGTACAATAAGAGATTGGAATATTTCATTTATTCGGATAAAAAAAATTTTGAAACTCTTGAAGTTGAAATATGCTATTTTAACTTTATTTTTATATTTATTTGTATAAAATTCATGCGTTAAAATTAATTTAATGTTATTTTATTATTTAAGTTTATGAAAAATTTTGAAGGATGAAAAATTATTTTGAGATTGAAAAACATACATTAACTAGTTTTACTAGTTTTTAATATACAAACTATAAAATGTTTATTAATGTATTTGTAAAATTATTCAAATTTATAATGATTTTTTTATGTACTCTATATATATTGTTGGCCATTTTTAATATTGTTAGCCATTTTTAAGGTAAAATAATTTGGTAAAATTTGGGTGAATCATTTTTATAAAATTTGAGATTGATTAATCCTTTTTAGAAAAAGTCAAAAAAAAATTAACCTAAATGTAAATATTAACCCCTAACATTTTCCATACTCAACTTCAAAAACCAATAATAAAACTAACCAATAAAATTTATTAAGAAAAACAATAACAAAACTGCCAAACAAAATATAGAAAGACTGTAACAAAGCATACCTACAACCTTGAATTACCACTTTCTGTCCACACAATGGCTCTTGTGTGAATATCTTCAAAAACCGCAATAGAAAAGCCATTTTAACTGATCATTCAGTGACTTCGTAGCAATTAGTAGGCTGAAGGACAGGATTTCCGATCGATAGGTTCAAAAAAAGTAGTAGCCAATATAATAACTCAATTAATTGCAATTAACTTTTTAAATAAATCAAATTTCTAGTTTCTAATTCATTAATCGTAATCAACCATTTAAATGAAATCAATTTTTCAATTAACAACGTTACATCATCACAATATTCCAATTAATAACCAACACAAAAATATTTCCATAATCAAAAAATTAACCATACATTTAATTTTTCAATTCTCACTGTTACATAATCATAATATTCAGCGCAGTAGAATAATATTCCAATAATCTTCGCCATACATTTCAGCTTTGTCGTTGGAAGAATTTAACTTCTGCGAAGGCGGCGTTACTGTACTGCGTGTTCATCAAAGGATTTCTTGCAGATCAGGAAATCATCTTTTGCTCTTGCTCCAAATGTGAAAGTAGAAGATAAACGTAAGGCATTAGCGCCAAACCTTAATTAAGAAGGAAACCAACAAATATATGGGTAATAATAAGGAAAACATGCATCATAAGGACTTCAATGACTTGTATATCAAGATTCAAATAGAAAGAAAAATATGCCCACACAATAATTTGAAAAAAAAATCTCTTTGAAAAAAATCTCCTTTTCGGTTAGAAGAAAAAATGATGAACGTTATCAAGAATACAAGAAAGATTTAGTTGAGTGACCACTAACGATCAAATTTTACCAGATAATTGTGCCCTAGGGATGTAGTCATGGTTCCTCAAACCTAGAAACATGGTTCCTCAAACTTAGAAAATCACAAATAACTTAAGCAAACTTAGAAAATCACAAATAACTTCACAAACAGACAAAAATAAGAAACAAATTTGCTGTGTAAGCTATGCAAAGAAGGGATTTTTGCAATATGAGCTATCCAAGAAGATAGCGAACCATCAGCAAATTGAACTGAGCGTGTCATTGGCGGAGGAAGTATGTCAACCAACAAAACTGAATTAATTTCGGATAATGTTCTATTAGCATGCAAGTCTGGCTTGGCTTATGGCAGTTCCTTAAGCTCACACCAGTTGGGGCGCTGATACAAAGCGCAGTTGGCTGGTTGGTGCGACCCTTTGGATTCTTCCCATTTTATTCTCGGCTGCAACAATGTAAATAACTTTTTAATGTTGCAGATGAGAATAGGTTGGGAGAGTCCCAACGGTTGCAGCAGCCAGCCGACTACGCCTTGTATCACGCCCCAATCGATGTGACCTTGAGGAACTGCCATAGGCCAAGGCAGAGTTGGAGGTTAATAAAATGTTAATCAAAAAATTAATTCTGTTTCGTCCCTGGACATACTTACTCCACCAATGGCATGCTCTGTTCAATACGCCAATGGTTCTCTCCTTAGATAGCTCGGTCTGCTAATCTTTCTCCAACTCCTCCGTTTAATACTCTTCGTCAAATTTCTTCTCTACAACGGAAGGCATTTCTCCCTTCTATTCTTTTCCTGTATTCATCTTTCTTGTTTGGATCTCGATATGCAAGCCATCCTTCACGCGTTAAAAGCGATCGAAGTCGTTAGGATGCCATCGTTTTTTGCAGATGATATTCTCATCCATGTGCTGGTTGGTTTGATTCTCAATTAAAGTTTGATGCTGATGTGTCAAGTTGATCTTCTGCTTTCACTTTCAGTTGAAAAGCAAAAGATGAATTCATTGAACCCTTAGAGATGAATCCTTGGTCTTCATCTTATTGCGAGTCCAGGATCTCATGCCGTTGGTCTGCATGTGAACAACAGCATTTTCTTTTATCAAAGATCCTCTTCTTTTCATGTACATGATCAGCAATCCATCACTACATAAAGCCCTAGCATTAATGGTTCATAAATATTTGTCGCCCCACGATACTGGTTTGCGTGTGAATGTGAATGAAAGGCCCAATGAAGGTCTTGCTTTTTAGGTAGAAAACCAAAAGTTGACGTCCACTCGTAAAAAACACATGAGAAGCTAAATTGCTTTTTAGGGTATACTGGACATATATGGCCGACACTATCATTTAAAAAATGTGGTGGGCTAGATCTTTTCCGATTTAGCCATGTATTATATTAAAAATGTCAAATTATTATTAAAGTAAAAAGGTCAAAAACAAATATAATATTAAATTAATCCAAATTCAAACCACTGTTTATAAGAAAAGCGAGGCGTGGAGGTATTTTATGATTCAAATTCATATAAAAGCAAATATTAATATAAAGCTCAAATGGGTCTAAAATGTGGGTCTAATATCTGAAATATTTAGACAATGAGTGTGCAATATCTTGAAAAGGTTTTTTTCTTTCTCATTTCATTTCTGTATACCATTAAAATTAGTTTAATTTTTTTTATTACTAAAATAATTAGTTTAAATTATTTTTTTATATCACTAATATAATTAATTAGTAAATGTAGTTTATGTATATGGCTGAAGTTATTTTTATAAAAATTAATATATAAAAATGGAAGATGATATTGAATCACATATTAATTACATTACTAATGGAATTTTGTTAGTTGATAGTTGATAGTCGATGTGCTTTTTTGGGGCATATTCATATACCATGGTTGACTCTGGTTCATGTTCATTGAATATTGTTAAAAATTATTGATGAAGGTTTGACTAGGGTTGTTGAAGGTTGTTGATGGTTTATGATGGTTTGCCATGGTTGAACATGGTTGATGTTACATTAATGTTATAATGATGGATATATTAATGGTTGAAGAGGGTTGACAAATTAACCACAGTCTATGAGATTGACCATGGTTGACTAGGTTAATTTTAGTTGATAGAGGTAGGCCTTAGTTGACTAATGTTGACCATGGTTGACATTAATTGAACATGATTGCCATGGTTAACCAAGTAATAGGAGGATAGATTATTGTTGGCCTTGGTTAAGCATGGTTGGTTATGTTTGACATTGGTTCACCATCATTGACCTTAATTGACCGTGGCCAACCGTTGATGACAATGATTATCATGGTTGACTAGGGACGAAGAGGATAGATTATGGTGGGCCAAGCACAACCATGGATGCCCATGTTGGCCATGGTTTCTCGTCATTGGCCATGGATAGGTATAATTTGACAACTTACTAAGGATGGCCACATAAGAGCATGGTCACCATGATTGACTATTGTTTAACTATTTTGACTATGGTTGAACTTGGTGACGATGTTTGACCATTATGACCATGGTTGAGCATGGTTGAGCTTGTTTGGCTATGGTTGAACTTGTTTGGAAAATATTAACTATGATGAACTATTGGTGAAGATGGTTAATTATTTTAGCCATGTTGACCACGACCAAACATTGTTTAACCAAATTCATTGTGGTTGACTAATCACATATGGTTATTTATGGTTGATAGTGGATGAAAACAATGATCATGTTTAATCATATTTAATCATGACTCGCCATGGCTAACCAACTAAAGTATGTTTGAACATAGTGACCATGGTTGACTATAGTTGTGCTACTTTGATAATGGTTGATTATCATTGAATTTGTTGACTATGTTTGAGCTTTTTGATCATGTTTGACCATGGGTAAGTTTATTTGACCATGGTTGACTATTGTCACCTATGGTTTACTATGGATTAATGCCGTTGTTAATGTTTAACTATATATGACTATGGTTAACAATGTTAATTATGGTTCATCATCCTTTACCATGGTTGATCATGTAGACCACTGCTTATGTTCCTTATGTTGTCCATTGGTAAGCTTGTTTGGTCAATTTCATCATGATTTACCTTGTTGTCTACGGGTTATTATGGTCGACCATGTATAAACATGTTGGCCAAGTTTGGCCTTGGTAAACTATGGGTGAAAATCGTTGACCATAGTTAACCAAGATGACTATAATTGACTAGCAATGATATTGAATTTTTCATGTGGTAGAGCATGTTGTATATCCATCGTAATGCAATGTTGATTTTTGTTTGTCATGTTGCGTTATTGGTTTTTATTTGGTACATTATGACATTGGTTATTGTTTTTCATAATGTGAATTCAATTATTGTAAATCACATGTGATGTCTTTTTTTCTGTCACATTTCAATCTCATTTTTTGTTCATCACATTTGATAATGATTTTTCTTCATCATATTGTGATGTTGATTTTATTTTATCACATGCATTGGTGACAATTTTTATTTGACACATTATGATGTTGATATTTGTTCATCATATTTTAACATTAATATTTGTTTATCATATTGTATTGTTGACTTTTTTGCATCACATTATGTCATCAATACTTGTTAATCACATTGCAAGTCAACTTTTGTTCATCACATTGTGACATTGATTAATATCCTGCACATTATGATGTCGATTTTAGTTCATCAAATTCCAATGTTGACTGTTGTTTGTTATCTTTTATCATCACATCACGTTGTCATTGTTTTGTGAAATTGTGATGTTGTTTGTTGTTCATCATAACGACATTGTTCGTTGTTTATTACATTGCAAGGTTGTTTGTTGATCATCACATTACAACTTTTTTTTCTCTTTATAACATTAAGAATAATATTGAAATCATATTTTGGACAATTTAAAATTGAAGTGATATTACATTTATATTACTAAGTTATAATACAATGATTAGTGTTAAAAAAATATTAATGTTATAAGTTATATTAGAAACTAAATATTAACAAGTTGAAATAGTAGTAAATTATATTTAATATTGTGTATTAAATATATCATATAAAGTTAGACACTTTAATGATTATAGTAAAATCTATGTACATGCTAATTATAGGCTTGTGCAGGGAAAATTTTAGGCACTAATATTCGCAGATGGACTAGTTTTCTATACTTTTTCCAAAAAAAGATTTGCTAATTTCCATTTTTTTGTAAAAATGATTCGCCCAAATTTTATAGAATGAAATTATTTACCCTAAAAATCACCAAAAAATTATAGATAGACTATATAAAAATATTATAAATTTGAATATTTTTACAAAAATATCTCCAAACATTTTATAGATTTCATATTATGGACTAGTAGGATTCGCCAAGGTTTCTAAACATTAAGATAAATTTCCATCCTTAAAATTTTCCCTAGTATATAGTTGACTATGGACATACTAGGCATGATGCATATGGTTGACCATTGTCATGTTGAACAAAAACATGATGTCTATGTTGACTATGGTTGACATTATTTCCTACAAATTCATATGGACATGTTGAGCATAATGCCTATGGGTATGTTGGGAATGTTGCCTATGGTTTATTATGGGTATGTTAGACATTATGTCTGTAATTAACTATGGTTGAACATGATCCCTACATTGGCCATGGTTCACCATGTTAACCATAGTAAATAACACTCAATGAAGTTGACTATAGTTGAGTATGGTTGACTTTAGAATGTGAGTGTTTTCCTTGTTTCCTATGGTGAATTTGGTTCACCATTGAACCTATGCCGACTATGGTTGACCAGTTTAACCATAGTCGACACATGTTAATGTACAATTAATATGTCATAAATGTGTTAATGTGTAAATTAATGTATTTCTAATGTCTTATTAATGTGCTAATGTGTTTTTAATATAAATTAATATGTAGAATAATGCATTATTAATTTCCATTGTTATTTGTTTTTCCACATTTTAATATCTTGTTTCATTAAATGATGTATAATTATGCATCAAAACATTTCCTTTTATTCTTGTTCTTGTTCTAGATTGAAAATTATTTGCTTTACTTAGTGTTATCGATCTCATAACCTTTTTACGATATATATTTATATAAAAATTGATTCATATACTTTTACATTTTCCCAATATTTAGATAACTTCGATGGTCCTAAAATATTTCTATTTCACAAAAGACTAAAAATAAAATAAAAAATTGAAAATAGTCCTAACAAAGGTTGATTACTGAAATAAAAAAAATCTAATATTATAGAAATAAAATTGAACATTAATAAGTCTTATTCATTATATTTTCTCTTGAAACTAAACAAATGTTTTACTTCATCCTATAATAATATACATTTTGTGTCTTAATCATTAAACACATATTTATTTCTTCACTTTATAACACTACCCTTTCTAAATTTTCATTAAAAATTTTAAAATACTTTATTAACAATAAATTTTTAATAATAACAATATAATAATAAAAAATATTACATTTAATTTCCAAGTGTTATATTAGGAATTATATATATAATATATAAATTTTTCTATCCTATTACATTAAAATTCCTAATATACTACCGGTGAAATTAAATGTTAATATTTTTAACATTATAACACACTTCCATACATAAAAAATTAATAATATAATAAATATTAAATAAAGTAAAATTACATAAAATTCAAATACCTCATCAAATTAAATGTTAATATTTTTTATTAAATTATACAACACTTTCCAACATAATAAAATTTAATAATATAATAAATAATTATAATAAAGCAATATTTTTAAAAATAAATGAACCAAAATTTCAATTATGTTCATTTTTATTGTTAAAATTTCTTTATCACTTTCATTGACAGAGTATTGTATTTAACACACAGATTATCCTCAAATTCCATCCTTACTCACCATACATAATCTTTGGTCACCGTATCATAATCTTTATAATCTCTCAATTTAGGGGAAAGTTTGACGGGTCATAGGTTGCAAAATATAAAAAAACATTGAGTTAGCTTGCATAAAATCTCGGGGAAAAGTGATGGATAGACTTTGATACATTATATAGAGTGAATGTTCCTTTGGGAAAAAGATATCTACGATATTAATTTAGGGTTACAATAGAATGGTGAGTAACCGTTGTTAAATTATTTATTAATATACTATAAAAATTTATTGTAAGCTTTTATTTTTAGGTTTTTATTTAAATTATAGGGTTGAGAATATTTTGAAATTCAAATGATAATCAGAATACTTGTTATCAAAATACTTTGAGTTTTAGTTGTTTGACTTTATGTATAACTATGTTATCAAAATACTTTGACTTTTAATTGTTTGACTTATGTATAATTATTTGTGGAAATCCAGAAATATCTCACAATACAATCAAGATAAAAATTTCTCTACACATTTCATTTCAATGAATTCAAAACATCTCAAAAGCCTATAAAAGTCAACGTATTGTCGAGAAGAATCCCTCAAAAACCTGCAAGGGGAAAAGCATTTAGTAATAAATTTAATATATAATTTCTATGATTTAATTCATTTTGACAACGATAAATAGGGTAGAATTGTGATTACATTAATGAAGCAATCATGGAGTGGGAAAATAATGTTAAAATTTAGTAATAAATATAATGTATAATTGTTATCATTTAATTCACTTTGACAACAATAAGGCATATCTATATAACGCGTAGAATTGTGATTACATTAATGAAACAATCATGGAGTTGATGAACCAATAATACTTTAATTTGACGTTTTTAACAAAGGTATATATATAATTTTCTACTTGCTATGTATTTTCTTAATTATTGTTACTCACTGACGACAAGAGAAGGAATTACTTTCTCGTAGTTGTTTGAAGTAGGTAATCTTGTGTTGAAATAAGGGTTTAATGGCTAGGTTTTGTTCTTGTGTAAGGAGATTCGGTTAATAATTTTCTATGTAAATATAGAATTAATTTAAAGTGCAAACAGTAAAATAAAATTAATTTATCTCGATTATGACAAAATATAGATCATGGTCTTAATCAAGAGCAAGAGCAAGGTAATTAGAGGGGATAAGCACTGAGATTGGATTTAAGATTAAGATATTCTTAAAAATCATAGAACTAGTTCATATGATTTGTAAACTTTTCAAACAAATATGCAACAGAATAATTTGAATAGGTAGTTATTAAAACAACCCTAATATATACTTAATTCCAATCATGAATGAATTCAATAATAAGTTTTTTATTGTGCTAAAAAGGAAATTATTAAACACAAGAGCACTTAAAACAAAACAAGATTGCAATTTATTGATAAATAGTTACCATTAAATTGCCAACAAGTTTCATTGAATCTATTGATTAAATTTCAGCTTAATTCTTTCAACACCTGCAAGGATAGCTTCAGGGAAACTAATTAGCATAAATAGGTAAAACACCGAGGACAAATTTCACCATAAAATATTATGTTAATATGCACATAAGCAGAAGAAAATAAAACTAGACGGCAAGAGCATTTAATGGTGATTCTCATGATAGCACTAGAAGCCATCGTTCTACAACTTTAAATGAATGCAATTTTCTATGCTAGAATAAAAGATAGATGTACTGATCATGGAGGATAATAAAAAAATATGATCTCTTGATCACCCATTCCATTGAATACATTCCTAAACCCCTACATCTAGCGTTTTGGTTACATGTAACTCATTTGGGGTTTCAGTGGTAAATTTTACTTAGAAAAACAAACATGAACATGTAAATAACTAGTCAAGATTGCTATGAACTTGGTCTGAATCAAGAATAGGAAGTTGGGTTCTATGTCTCCTTGGCATTGTTGTCATCAGGTGCAATGAATATGTTTCCTTCATTGTTTTTATTGGATTAGGGATCCCAATGAGTACATACATTCCAACTATGTGTATTGGGCCTAAAATTGGCCTAACCTAACAAATGTGCTTCCTTAAGGGAGGTGCACTTCTTAGAGGGTGGTGCTCTTGAGTGGATTATGAGTTTGTCATTCTCTTGACCAATAGCTAAGCACTATGCCTCTCAATTTTAACTCACCCCTACATTTTCTCCCACGGTTGAAGTAAGTTGCACCTCTCAATTTACTTCAGTGACTAAAACAAGCTATCAATTGGATGGACGAATGGAGGAATGAATTGATTAGATTTTAGAATTTGTCGATAATATTTTCTAAGTTTCAAGTTGTATTCTCAACCCTCGATATATGAAGATAATTAAGAACATACACTTCTCAATCAATATCACCTATATGTCTATTTATTTTTTTAATTAAAAAAATTGTTGAATGCTTGTACAAATATAAGAACACCTCTCGTGAATTAATTAATATTTAATTTCTAATTTTCATATACATGTAAAATCAATCCATATTATAATAATATTTATAAATATCTAAATGGATTATTTTGTGAGTAGATTTATTTAGAGATTTACCTTCTAGATCCATCCCATAACTATTTTAGGTTTCCATCACATTTAGAACCAATTAATGTGTCTAACACCCTCCTCCCACATCTACCCAAGCAACCGGCTAGCCAGGGTAAACATGCGACGAGAGGCCACTATGATATAATTTGACCTCCTAAGTCATGTTAAGGAAGTGGAACCAATGGAAACACATCATATAAACATTTAGCATCAGCTTCAGGACCCTCAGGAACCAATCCAACACTTTAGACAACCTGCCCTTGGGTCCCGTTAAGCTTTTGGACAAATTAAGCCTCAATTGCTCTCATGCTATAGGCATGACAACGTCTAGAAACCCAAATTCGCTCTCATAGGCTTTCCTACCAACATTTAGAGACTCATTTGGTCAATGTTATGCCAATGTCCTCAGGATTTGAGCCACGTTTTCAAGCACAGATCTGAGGTCACTACCTAGAATTGAACCACCTCTTCATAATAGTAAAATAACATAAAATGACAATACTAAAGAAAATACTTGTTTAAGACTTCAATTGGAACCCTACTAGCCATGACAGGCATCTTGTCAAACATATCAGAAATATGTAATCTACAGGTGTAAAGAACAACTTTGAGCATAGAGGTCTCATACTTAGCTAAGAATCGCTAAGAACCATTGATGCCTCAACACATCAACTACCATTCCATCAATTAAGTCATAGATACATTGATCATTCAATTACAAGTAAAAACACGATGAAAGCCATACATAACTACTGTCATAAGCCACATACATAATGATCATAAGAACAATAGAAATACTCATGAAAGTACAACCACATATACCACATATCATCCATCAAAATGCTCATAGAAATATAATGAGAAATAGTATTTTATTAATGATGCAATATCCAAACATGGGATGGGACATCCATGTTCTACCCAACCATAGAATAGCTGAGCCAAATCTCTCTTCATCCATTCACCCATGTGCCATATTCCAAGTATGAATGTGGGATCTCATAGAAAACATCAATGAAAACTCATCCAAGGCTTGTAGAGGCCATATACCTCAACCCAACAAACAATGATTCCACCTCATAGTCATACATAACAAAACCATCACTAGATTGGTCTCTATCCCATCCATCTAGGGCTTCAATGCGTTTGTTCCAGACAAGCCTCGAGAACTAGTAACTCAACGCACAGCTGCCACTGGGCTCCAAAGTGTTTGTCCAACCAAGGCTCTAGGACTAGTAACTCAACCCACCAAGGGCTCTAGAGTGTTTTTCCAACCAAGGTTACGAGACTAGTAACTCAACCCAATTTGTTAGAGGGTTGCAGAGCATTTTTCCAACCAAGCATCCAAGAACTAGTAACTAAACCCAAGTTTAGGAAACATGAGAACCAACCAAAACAAAACAAGGAAATAAACCCACAAACTCCATGGCTATCCAGGAAATGGAAAGGTTTGGCAATCCACTGTTAATCTAGATAATCCTCCATGCTAATGACAGATCATGACCAAGAATACACATGCATATGCCATGGATGCCAAAACTAGTGAAGGAAACATACATGCAACTTGGTAACTGCAAGGAAATATGATGTAGTTGTTGATTTCGATGCCTTGTTGTGATTTCTTACTCTTCCCTTCCCTTCTTGCTCCAAAAATCCAAGTATGCCACACCCAACAAGAGTGCTCCAAGGAAACTCTTAGTCTCCAAGAGTATGAGAGAGAGAGAATAATGAGAGAGCTCCAACTACGAACTAACCAAAGGTTACCAACTAATCCCCAAGAGCCTTTTTATGAATGAGGCCTCTATTTTATTCATTTTTCTATTATTTTACTTCATTTTCTTCCTTGCATGCAATGTGTGGCTTTTCACCTACCTTTTCTCCTAATTTCCATTATTTTCATAAATAAATGTGTCAAAAATGCTATTTTTCCTTTTGAAAGCCTTAGTCATTGATTTTCCAATTTCCTTAGCCATAAATAATCACAAGTCATCCCCATCACTAGGATTTTTTCCAACATTCAACTTGGAATAAGTGTCCCATCATCCGTGGTTATTATTTTGCTTTTATTAACTTTCAGAACCCTCCCCATTGGGGGAACACTGTCCTTAGTTTTCAAAAACACCTATAACCACAAAATTGCTATAGAAGAACATACTTCCAATGGAGCTTTATAACTCAGGTCGTTGCAGTATTTACAATGATGATCTTCTAAAACACGACAAACATACTGTTTACTAGAGGCTTATAACACAAGTCACTACAACATTTACAATAATAACCACATACACACACATACACATTTTCTTCCACCAACAAATAATCATATTGTCTATGGATATTTATAAATCTATCTCGATACAATATTTACAATAGTACACACATATACACATATGCACATTTTGTCAATGAGCAAATAAAATGCTATGATGTCTGCATCTAAAACAAGGGAATCCAGAGGCTCACACATCCACCCTCAAAGTAATATGAGGATTCACCTCCTTCCCAGGAAGTCTAGAATTCATTGCAAAGTCAAATCTGCATCTAATGTCCAGTGATATAATCTCGCACCACTTGTCCTCTCAGTGAATAGTTATTGGCTCATTGTTGTAGGGCACACTCCCAATGTGCATCTAATTCCATATAGAAATGTCAATGACCAAAACAAATCCATCCATGACCTTCCCTTCTCTGCTATACAATCCCTCACGCAATTCAACCATCCTATTCCATGTAATCACTCACCTTCCAATTTCCACTAGCACACCCATCTCAAGAAATCCATCCCTTGGCAAGGCTTCCTCGCATCAAAAGATACAAAAACCAAGGAATATTTTTTTCTTAAAACCATCATACCGATCATATTATGCTCATAGAAATCAATGGACATTATTGGGTACTACTGTCCCACAATGGCCCTACTCCTGAATACTTTACCAACATACTACTGCATTTTCCAATTCCTTTTGCTGTTGCAATTTCTTATAGTCCATTTCAATCACCCAACTGGGAATTTCCGTGCTTCCTATACCAAGCACATAAGTTCCATTAAATTTAAAATAAATTCAAATCATACCTCATTAGTAGCTCGTCAATAAGGTACACTCACAATCATGTTTGCTTCTCGTCACAACAAGTCAAACTTGCATTTTTGACCAAATCATCATGTATAAACATATCAAATCATGTTAGTGCAAAACACAACCATCATAGATCAAAATCATAAATCGCACATAACCATCATAAACTAGAATCATAGATCACATGTAATCATTATAGACCAGAATCATAAATTGTAGAAATTTTATCTGTAGAACAAACTGATATATGCAATGTCCTAAAGCATAAGACATGTTCTACTTCTACAAAACATTAAGCGAAAGCATAATCGAATTCATGAGCAACATCAACTAGAAACATGCATAACTGATCAAGAGAAATAATCACACATAACACAAGATATATCCAGGGGAAAGCACCAGCATAAAACCCCAACCATGTATTATCAATCAAGTGGAAATCCTCTTCAACATACAAAAAGAATCGGTTCAACAGCTATTCTACTCTTTTTGTAATCAGAAGATCCTGATGATCTTCAATCATAAGATGAAAATCATGGACTACCTAGGCCTCAATATTTAGGCCACAAGTCCTCCAATCTCCTATAATAGATCCTTCTCCATGCAAGGAATACTTACTAGAAATATCGAAGCATCTAATAGTACATTGTCCCAC
>APFE031695833.1:0-10740 GCA_000404065.3 Pinus taeda | reverse complement strand
GCTGATGGGGCTTCACGTTTGAAAATTATTCCTCAAAATTTACATCCAAACTCATTATTGTCTCCCTTTGTAATGGAATATAGACCTTGTAAGCCATTGAATTCCTTCATGTAATCAATAAATAAATCCTTCATGATGGAGGGATGCAACTTGATCCTCTTCTCTACCATTAGATGGATATATAATTGACATCGAAAGATACATAAATGAATCATCTTTGGCTTCACACTAGTGAATGCTTTTCTGTTGTCTTGTTCTCCACGATCTAGTGAGGACATTGATTTTTGATGTAGATTGTTGTGTTGCATGCCTTTTCCAAAAGAAACATTAACAAGTCTTGGTCCTATATCATGGAATTAGAAACCCCCATGAGGGATTTATTATTTTGCTTTGAAACCTCATTCTGCTTTGAGTTGTATGGAATTGTCTACTCCATCTTGATTCCCACCTCCTTGTTTAATGAGCATCTTTGCTAGATAGATCATAAAAGCTCAACTTAAAATTTACATCTATTGATGGAAAGTGATTTGTTTCCTAAAGCCTCTTAAGGAAAAAGGTGGTATGAGAAATGACATCTTCCCACCAAACAATTCAACTTATCCTTTGGATTTGGACATTAGATTCTAGAATCTCTTGATACATTTATGATATAACAGGGTTTCGGTAACCTTATCTTGGTAATTCTTAAGAAGTAGAAACATAGACACATTGATGATTTCATAGAATGCACTATGTTTGAATTGGATTCATTGGACTCCTCCATAGTAAAAAAATGTGTTTTTCTATAAAAGTAGGGTTCATGTATTTCAAGGAATCCTTCATTGCCATTTGGAAAGTTGAATAATGTAAACCAAAGCTCAAATGACTCATTTATTGTGAATTTATTGGGGTCACAAGACCCTAGTTTGGCTTTAAGGGTCTTCTAGGTTATTTTATACAACATTCTCTTTGGCATCAAACATTTTTTGTTTTGACATCTACCACAATTAAATTAATCACAAACAAGTAGTGACTTTCGTGGAGTCCATTTGTTATCCATCTAAAAAATAAACTCTTTTCTCATTATCATTTGATGAATATATATTGCCTTAAACTCTATTCTTATTGTCATTCAATGCATCTATATTTCCTAGGCTCGACATGAACCCATTCTAGGCTTTGGGTGGGATAGTTCACTAAATCCACGATAATAAATACAAGTTGGGGTGACACAAGGGTTGCAATTTCACCCTGACCCTCTTCGTGAGCACATAGGAATATGGTCATATTGAATCAAATCTAGATTAATGCACTTTATAGTTGTAACCTAGTGTCTCACTTATTATCAACAAATGCTCTCAAGATTGATTTTCTTTTTGTTAATCTAATGAAATATCTGGGCAGATCCACCCCAAGGGCGTCGAGGATAATTAAGTCCATGACCTCCCATTAGCGAGATGCTTTAGCAACAGGAAATCAACCAATTGAGCTAACCCTTTGGGCTCAATGATCTCAAGATTTAAAAGCACTCTCTAATGCTTTTCCTTCCCTCACAATCTTTATATATTCCATGTCCATTATTTTTGTTTATATCATATTAACTATAAATTGTTTCTAGATTAGATTTTGTACTAACTTTAAAGCTTCTTCATTTATCTAATATTCTTAATTTATTTTTAAACTACACATTTCATTTTGTTCAAATTTAACCCTCGTTCCTTCATTGTTTATGTTTTTTCTAATCGATTTGTTTATTCGCTATTGTAAATGAATCCTCTTCTCCATTTGTATTTATATAATCTTCCTTCTCCCTATTAACATCCAAGAATGCACCCTTGTAATTCTTTTGTTAATATTTTTTGATCTTACCATCATATGCAAATCATAAATGCACCTTGTAATTCTTGTGTTAATATTTTGTTATCTTACCATCATATGCGCATCACAAGACATTGAACACCATTTAGAAATTGAGTAATCATTCTCAATTCAAGAAAAACATGAAGACTGATTTGTTTGTGATTAGAGCCAACATTATGTTTTAATGACATTTAAGCCTTGAGAAAACGTATATCCACATATGGAAGCGTATAACTTTTACGATAACTGAGATCTAAGCAATGATTATGGCTTATTTACAATAATAAAATTTAATAAGTACATGATCCATATTTTCATCATTTTCCCAACATGAAATAAATACTAGGGTCCTATTGTTCTCTTTTCTGTAGATTGCCCCATGTTAGCACTTCATATTTTAAAGCCAATCAAATAAACAACTTTGCTTTTTATGGATGCTTGATCTTTCACAAACCTTTCCACCATCAAACTCTATTATTTGGATCTAAGGTAAAGATTGTTGGATTTCCCAATCTAGATGAATAAATTCCTAGAATTTGGTTTTTTATCACACCACTAAATTTTCATCAATAAAGACTTTGACATGACTTATTTGAATTTTCCCTACATATACATTCCATATATTTGCATTTTCCCCTTCCAACCCTAAATAATTTGTTTTTTTTTTTTCCACCCTTGATGCCAAACATTGTTAATTTCATGATTAATTACTTGATTTAGAGAGAATATACCTCTATTTTGCAACAATTGAATATGCCTCTTAGGTAATCTAAATTCTCTTTTGCCAACCACTTGTGCATAAACTCCAACCATTGATTGATCCTCATTTCCTATCTTCCTTGCTAACCACTTGCCTAGTTATTGAAATGATTGAACTAAAGCTTTATAGTGAATAGATGCATTACTTATAGATTTCCTTTGACTCCTTATCTACTGATTACTAAAACCAATACTTATGTGTTTCTACACAATTACCTCCTTCCACATAATTTCTTGAGGTATCTCTTAATAAAATCTTTGTTGCTAGGGATTTTCCAAAATAATGATTTTTTATATCCCTGACCCTCCAATTTTTGGTTGAGCAATAAGCTTCCACTTAACTAGTGGGATCTCCTCATGTCGTTTTTTCCTTGTTTAAAGTAACCTAAAAACATTTTTACTTATTATCTCTAGCATTAGTTTTGGAATATAGGTTAGTGTGTACTAGATCAATGGAATGGCCTCCAATATTGAATTATTGTTGTCAAACTTCCACCACTTGATAGCCACCCTTTGCACCAATTATTAATTCTTGCTTCAATTATTTCCACCGATGACTCCTAATACTTCTTCCCATCCCCATTAAGTTTTAGAGGCTATTCTAAATATTTGAAATCATCATTAAAGCCAATATGTCTTAAGGGAAGAATCTAGGCAACCTATCTTTCTAACTCAATGTTCATATCGGTAAAGGGGATTACAAACTTCATTATATTTACCTCCATGTCCATGGTTGCACTATATAGATCCACGATTTTTAATTTTTTTATAGCTTCTCTTATAGATTCATCTAGGGAGAAGAGAGAATCATCCATAAAAAATTAAGTGTTAGGAAAAATACTTGGGGGGTTGGGGATGGGCAGGTGGAGGGTGAATCAATATTTAAAAACTTAAACCTTTCAATTTCTTATTCAGATTTCTGTACGCTACTATCATTAAGTAAATACACATATGTACGTGACTATGATGGAGAAAAATAATGTATACACAGTTAACTAACTTTTCATTTATTTCATCATTTGTTTAACTTGAACCAGTGCAACATTACTTCATTGGACATTAATTAAATATTAAGCATGAAAAATAAGAGCAAAATAAACCATCACACACAAGAAACACATCAACACATGAGGACACCAGGATTTTAAGGTGGAAACCCATTGTGGGAGAAAACCACCGTTGTCATCGTCTCTATCTTCATATTTTATTATAAAGGAAAACACCTTACAATCTTGTACTGATGTAGACTCATACCAATACACATGCGCCCACCTGTAGAAAGCTACAACCTTATCGCATTCTCCAACACCCATTGGAAGGGAGCTCCAACCCCCTGATCTCGTTTACTAGCACCCACCCAAAGGGAGCTCCAACCTCCTGAATAGATTTACCAGCTGCCACTGGAAGGAAGATACAACTCCCTCACTAAAGGCTCCAACCCTTAGCTCCTCTATGGGCCACATTTCATAATATTTCATATTGGATCCACCTAACTCACAACATCAAACCTGTAGGCCACTTTTCATCATATTTTCAGACTGGACCCACTAGCATCATTTAAGCCCAATACCAAATAAAAATATTGAAATCAATCACTATATCAAATCATTTAATCACTGAACCAATCAAATCACTGAATATATACCATTTATTGCAACTGAATCAAACCAATCCATAACAAATATAAACTGTCAGATCAAATATACATTCATCAATATAACAAGCCAAACATTTTCGCCCATCACAGAAACCAATTGTTACCACTGCAAACCCTAATCAAACATACATCATATTGTATACACTACTATTATGAATCATACCTGCATATGTAAGCACTTCCCTTGAAGACTACTTGCGTACAAATATCAAAACACTGAACCACTGAGTCTAAATGTATCAACCCTCGGGAAAATTCTATGTAATAAGGTAAATAAAGGAAAAAAATAAGACCATGAGTAAGGGATACTTATTCCAAGTTGAATGTTGGCCAAAGATATTCTAGTGGGCATCATTGGATGTGTGTTTTGGCTAAAGAAAAATGGCAAAGGCATTAAAAGGCATTTTTGGCACATTTATTTATGCAAATAATGGAAATTAGGAGAAAAGGGAGGTGAAATGTCACATGTTGCATGTGAGGAGGAAAATGAAGAAAATAGAGTCCTCATTAATAAAAAGGCTTATGAGGATCAATTGGTATCCTTTTGTCAGTTCAAGTTTGGAGATATCTCATTATTCTCTCTATCTCTCTCTCACTCTTGGTCACTTAGAGTTTCTTGGAGCACTCTAGCTTTGGAGCAAGGAAGGAAAAACAAACAAAGGAAAAATAAGGAAAGGAAGGATCAGGGAAATTAAAGCAGGATCAAACAGCTTCAACAAGAATACTTGTAGGTAACCTTTTGCATGTGTGATTTCCTAGTTGGTTTGGACATGCATGGCTTTTCATGTTGGTATATGGTTCTCTTGTTGTCCATGGCATGGTTTTGTTAGGTTATGACAGTGGTTTTCAACCTAGCCTTGCCTTTTTCCAGATTTCATGGTATATTTAAATGTTTATCTCAATTTGGAGCTTTGGTTGCCAAATTGATTTCAGAATTTGGGGCAGAGGTGGTCTCAAGTTTCATTCCCAAAGGCCTAAGAATCCCTTTACCGATTTTGGTGTGATACACAATGAAGCCTGAGGGAGAAGTCTCAGCTTAGGGCCTAGTGATCTGGGTTTGGATTACAATAAAGCTTAAGAGACTAGTCTTGGTTTAGGGCCTAGTGATCTGGGATTGGATTGTGATAAATCCTGAGAGATAAGGAGATAGAAAACTCCTCAAGGATAGTGATGGATTTCGAAATGAAATTCCAAGTTCAGTTCGGTTCTAATTGGAGCACCAATTTTGGTATGATCATGGTTTGGTGAGGGTAAATGTGGTTTAACCTCTGGATTCCCTTAGTTGTTCCTGGATTGGTTGTTCTATGAGATCCCACATTCATGCTTGGAATAGGGCTCGATAGTGACTGATTGAAAGAGAGATTTGGTTCAACCATGTCTATGGTCAAGTGGTACGTGGAAGTCTCGAACCTAGTCGGATTTGCCTATGATTAATAAAAGCTAAGTTCTCTTACTTTTGCACTAGTTTATTTGTGGATTTAATGGCTGTGATATCTCTGATATTTATATGGTTTAATGCGAGTTGTAAGCATGGTTATATGACTGGTTCATGTCATGCTTATTTCATGTATTTACTTGTAATTGTTAAATGGATGGATGCAAGACCTAATTGATGTTATAATAGTTCAATGGAGAAGGTGGTTCTTCGGGTTATGTTTCATAAGTTCTTTCAATCATTTAAGTTATGTCTTGTATCCTAGACCTGTATGTTGCATTGATGCCAAGTGTTTGATAGAATGTAAGTCCCGGTTAAGGATGCTCAGGCCTAGTCTTGAGGTTTATTTTTATTTGTTTATATTGTCATCATGTATTTGATGGATTTTGGAGGTTGTAACAAGTTTTGGGCAGAGGTCGGGATTCTGGACTAGAAAATTGGCTCAAATCTTGGGGACGCTGGCACAGGTCTACAGAAAAGAATCTAGGGATGCTAGCACATAGGCCTATGAGAGAAACTTTGGCTTCTGGACATTGTCTTGCCTATAGCATGAGAGTGAACAAGGGTTAAAAGGATTAAATTATTAGTGGAACTTAGGGACAAGATGTCTAAGTGGTTGGCATTTCTCCTGAGGGTGTTGTTGTTGATGTGGATAGGTTTGTTTGATATGTTTCATCGATTCCATTTACTTAATGTCACCAAGAAAGTTGAATCCCTTATAGTGACCTCTCTTTTTGCATGTTTACCCTAGTTGGTAGGTTTCTTAGGTGGACTTGGGAGGAGGGGGTGTTACACTAAATCACTATCACACTGAATCAATCATTGAACTCATCACAAATCATTGAACCAGATACAGATCACCACATAGTAGCATTATCCCTAGTCAACATATCATTCCATAAACAACTAAACCTAACTAGAACTGTGAAACACAGATTATCATGAGAGAGACATCATCGAAAGACAACAACAAACACAACAAAACTAACCATATATCATTAAAAACTCATACTACAAAACACTAGCATATGTACGCGACTCTTATAAATTAGTTATGCATATGTATGTGCTTTTCATACTTGACACTTGCGTACATATTCTTAAATTTGCGAGGAATGTATACGCAACTACCCAGAGGCAGATCCACGTATGTATGTGACTTCTCAATGGAAAACCAATACAGATCTGTAATCACTGAGTCATACCTTTGTTGTACAACACAACATCAATCAAACCCAAATCTTGGCATACAAACGGTTACAAACACACATCATAATATCATCATCATAGATATATCAGACCCTAAACGAAATTATCCAATATGTTTTCATTTCATATCTAACCGATCTGATCCATATCCATACTCCTTAGTGCACACTTACTTTAGATCAAGTCATTCATAAATAATTCATTACATGCACACATTAACACTTGATCTCCATCTCCTTATATAGCTTCAAGCCTTACCCAATACCTTAGGCCAATCCCTTAGTAATGTCGATGGTATTCCTTGACGGGATAAAATATCCATTTTCGCGTTCAATACTATGGGCCAATACCATGGAAAAGGCCCTTGGGATTCATAATACCATGTTGCGGAAATTGTACGTGACTTTCTTCATAATACATGCATATGTACGTGACTTTCCTTCACAGGACCCACCTATACTTTCTCATACTTTATCTTTACCATTCTTCTGTCTCTGAACTGATATTCCTTTGTTTGTCTCACCTGTAGCGTCTGCATAATCATCATGTTGAAAAATTTATTAAGTAGGTTGCCATCAAGGACAACACATTAGTCATAATACCAACATTAAGGAACAAACTTTCCACTTATATTCCAACTATTGCTCCCACTCTTTTTTTCTAAAATATTGATTTGTGAAGCACTTCTGGTAATGAGGAACATCAAAGTTGAGAGAGATGACCCTTTCCTTATGTCCCTATAAGCAATGAAAAGCCTCGAAGCTAACTGATTAACTAGCACACAAAGGAAATTGAAGTTATACACCCTGCTATCTAATTCACTATGAGCACATTGAAACCAATGTGTAAAAGAAGAAATATTATATATAACTAGTTGGATCTATCATATGATTTGGATAAATCCAAGTTCATTATGACCATTGGATTATTCTTTTGCTTCATAGTATGTATGCCTTTATGCGCTGCCCCAATTGCATCATGAATTTCCCTCCCTTCCAAAAACACAAACCATCTCTTTGAAATCCCTTCATTTTTTTTCTCCTCTCTTTGCTAAAGTTTTTGTGAATATCTTGCATATGCAGTTGCATAATGATATTGTTCTAAAGTAATATGAATATGTCTCTTTGGAATCAATGTATAAAAATTAGCATTAAATGCTCCAAGAATTTTCCTTGATCTCTTAACTTTGTCAATTACGCTTAATAAATTCTCTTCTAGCAAATCATAAAAACCTAGATAAAATTCCATTAATATACCATACAACCTTGGTCTCATGTCTCACTTAAAAGATAATAGCACTACCCTTATCTCTTCCTTAGTTTATTTTCCATTGACATTTTATGCCTTTCCTATTTACAAACCTTGGAAAATGAGGAAAATTTACCATCTTTGTGATTTAATTTGTTAGGATCTGTATACAAACATTGAAAATATGAGACTCATAGATTCATAATTTCTTTCCCCACCACCATTTATTTTTTCATACCTAAAATTGCGTTAATCCTCATCTTGTGGTAGCATAGTTATAGAAGAAGGTAGTATTTTCAATTTTGTTTTCCACCCATACAACTTTGCTTTTTATCCACTATACTTCTTTCCTTGCTAGTAACTTTTGCCTTGAATTCTCTAAAAATCTCATCATATTTCATCCTTCTTTTGAGAAAACACGCCCATATTCCAAGCATAAAAATTAGTGATAAATTTTCCTACCTCTTTTTAATTTCTTATCCAAATCTTTCAATTTTTGAAAAGCCTAGACCACAACTGCTCGTTTAACCTTCTTTAGGAATTCAACAAATTTGGAAGATCTTTGTGCCCCTAGATAAAGGATTAAAATTATTTCATTCCTCCTTAACCACTTTGATTCATTCTCTCTTTTTGACCCAATACAAATTGAATTTAAAATATGTTGTGATCTTGGAGTCTCTTTTGTCAACTTCAAGGAGGGGGAAATGGCCATAATGTCCTCTTACTTACACCTAAGTGTGAATTTTCTCCACCTTTATTAGCATATTTTTTAAAGGCATAAGTCTATCTAATTTCTTGGACACTCCTAGACTATCCTTGCTCTCTGTGGACACCTTTATGTGGTTCACAACTACCAAGCCCACCTCCTCCAATTTGAATTTGAAATACTTTGTGAACCTATCTTGTCTTGCATTTCCTCCAAAGTCATTTTGAGCTATTGAAGATGAAATTCAAATTCAATTTTTCTCGCCATATGACCTCTCATGCAAAGAAATCATCCTATAAAGGTTTCTTATTCTCATATAGACCATAAAAATTAATGATTGGAATATTGAATTCTAGCTCCCAAAACTAAAACTCTGCACATATACCAACAATAACAAAAGAAGATTCAATAACAAGAAGTTATTCTTCCACCTAGTAATGAGACTCCACGATCATCCATTTACATCTAAAGCTATAAAATCCCACCTTTTCAAATGTTTTTCTTAAATCATCCACTAACTTATGCCCTTCCCCTATTTCCTCTTGTAGTAGAATGACATCAAGGTTTTTTTACTCGCATCAAATTTTCCTCTTTATCTCTTTTATTTTTCTCCTTACCCTCTACTATTAAAAAATATTGCAACATAGTGGAAATCCTTCATAAGGTGCAATGACTAGTGGAACATTAGAAGTGTTACTATTATAACCTAAAAAACAACTTCCATTCTTTTAGTGAATGAAACATTTGACGCAAGGGCTAATTCCCTAGTAGGACTTAGGGTTCCTAAGGCAATACACAATCAAGTCTAAGGTAGTTCAAGTAGTTATTGAATTCACCACCAATTAAGAATAGGAAGCAAGTTATGGAGGGTTTCGACGAGGGATCTTCGGTAGGTTTCGATGTTGGATCTCAAATTTCAAAGGAGGAGTATTAACAATTTTTGGGTTTGGCTGCTCTTGAATGGTGGCAGCACTTGCTTCCCCATGTAATTGTCTGTGGGGGTTCCTCCTTCAAGCTCATAGTGATGAGGAGTTGCTGTTTTGGATAAAGCATGCTGGTTTACTACCTTCTGTTCTAGTTTTCCATGTCATTCTAGTTTGACTCTAGTTTTTCCATTGATAATCGAAAGGTGTTGCCAGCTGCGGTCACGAGATTCTTGCCAGGGGAATACAGGCCTATGGGTCAGGTCTAGTAGTGTCATTATAATATAACCCATTGTCTTTGTACAGCCTGCATCTGCTTCAAGGGTTATACTAGTTTTCAAGAAGGGAACGACAAAAGTACCCGAGGGTCTCGGGGGTTATTAGTTGCATTCACAAGAAGCCTCTACTGTTACTGTGATGGAAGGGTGGGTTACAGAACAGAGTCCCCTCGTTGTTTTCTTACTCGGGTTCTTATCCATCGTTGGTCAAACAAGGGTTCTCCTTACCTTGGTTCCTTGAAACAGCGCACTGATCTCTCAAGCGGCTGGTTGACGGATGGACGAACAACTCTTAGACTATTTTATTGACTCACTAACCATGGAAGACATTTGGGTCAATTTCTCCCAACTGATTCCTACATTGTCTGAGCCGGTGATAGCCAGTTTACCGGTCATAAGGGTTGAGGAAATTATTATGCAAATGGAGGACATGGAGGTAACAACTCAGACCCTAGACTCGCAACCGTTTCTGATAGTTTTGAATGGTATATTTACCACAGAAGTGGGCTCCAAGGCACCTTTCCTACCCATCCCGTATCCTACGGAACTGAACAAATGGTCGCAAGCCCTTCCAGTAGAAATGAATTCTCAAGGAGGCGTGGGCTCTTCAGGAGAAGGAACGAGTGGCCTTCAACCTCCTACACAAGGACTACTGCCCGAACAACTTGGCATCCTAGGGCCCGCCC
>APFE031695825.1:59253-103255 GCA_000404065.3 Pinus taeda | reverse complement strand
TGTGACTTTTGGGGACTTCATATATGGTGGACTTGGAGGATCTGATGCATTGAGGAGTTGAGGTCAGAGAATTTGATGTAGGATGGGGTGCATACTTTCAAGTACATGTATGGGAATGGTTTGAAAGAGTGACTTGATGTGGAGGATCGATATGAGACACATTGGAATGATGGAGTTACGACGATGGTGATGCCTTGGTGGTAACACTTGGGCATGGGTTGAGCCGAGACTCAACTACATTTTGACACATGGGAGCTGATTGATCTATGATCATGGGCAACACATGGATAGATGAGATAGGTGTATACTTGTTTCTATGGCAGACTTGAGGGATGACACATTGCAGATATGATGGAGGTTGCTTCATGGACTTGGATGTGGCACACCAAGAGTTGGAGTTTGATGATATGGTCTCTTCATATTGAGGAGGCACACATATGGATGATGTTGGGATAGATGTGGTTGATTTCATGCAGCACATTGGCACCAAACATCATGGATGACATGTTGCAGATGAGATGAGGACTACTTCATAGACCTGAGCATGGCTTACACTTACGGATGGATTCTTGATCGAGTTTAGGATGTGACAAAGATGTTTTGATAAACGACTGATGGTGGCATGAGGATGTGCATTCTCATGGTTTGAGTGTGACAATTGGACTGATCACCTGACTAAGTTCATACATGAGGGCCGACATGTACAAAGATGTGTTAGCATGGTGTTGGAGTATCATGGCATCAGTTCACATGGGGACGACACATGATGAGGTTGACACGAGATGTTGTAGTGGACATGTAGCTTGAGTTGGAGGGGCCAGCCTTCCATGATGGAGAGTAGCATGTGGAGATTGTGACATGGTGGTTGATGGTCATGGATTGAGATGACTTCCGATATATGACATACCAATAGGTGCATACCTTGGTATGGTTATCTTGGTGAGGGATGGTTGCCGAGTTGAGACATGGTGGAGACAGTGGTTCTACATATGCTATAGTGATGGTTGCAGTATGTGGAGTTGACATCATGGATAATCTTGGTGGATGGCTACCAGGATGGTATGTTGTCGAGGATGACAATGATCTCAGGTGGAGGAGAATGTAAGGTCCTCGGGTGTGCGACGCGTTCGGGCACCGAGCGACCCGGACGTGCGAGTGGGTAGGCGAGGAGTTGGAGTGCACAATGGAGGTGCGACGGTAGGGCGCCCGTTTGTGCGACATAACTTGCGACGAAACTTGCGATACAAAGGAGTTGCGATGGAGTTTATACCCACGTTTGGAGGCTTTGCAATGTGAGTTGGCCGACTTGCCATGAAGGGGGAGGCCAACACATGGTTGGTGTTCAAAGGGGTGTGTAAATGCAGATTTGGTGGTCGGCTGGGCGAGCCACCACCCCATGTGCGATGGCTATATATGTTGGAGCGTTGGAGCTCAAAGCTCATCAACGCACTTCGCATTACTCACACGCACTTCGCACTTGGTGAAGAGCTTCTTGTGCGCAGTTTTGGAGGAGAGATGAGCGCATGGTTCATGCGCTCTTCTTTGTAGAACGCACTTGGTGAACACTCTTGGTGAGAGGTGAACGCGTTGGGCAAGACATGCCCGGGTTGAGTGTACGGAGGTGTTGTTGTGCGACGACTTGGCGTGGGCGTCTTGGTGACTCGGGTGAGTGCCCGCCCATTGTGCAAGTGTGCACGAAGACTTGTTGGAGTGTTGGGTTGTGAATGGAAGTGTGCCTTGGTTGGAGGCGCCCGTGTGTGGCGACTTGGAGGTGCGCCTGAGTTGGGCAAACGACACGACAATGCGACGGGGTGAACGAAGAATTGGTTAGTCATGTGGCGACCGTGCGGAGGTGCCGACGAGCTGGGCAACATAGTTTGCCGATGTTGTGGAAATTTGGCTGTGTAAATTTGGGGTTTCCCAAGGTTTAACTTGTGCATCATAAAAACGAAAGATTGTATAATATATTGTTGGGCAGACTCATATTGCAGGGAGTTGCCCCTCCCTTTATACTGTTGTGCATTTCTCTTTATAATGCTATTGATAATGAATGTGTATGAGTGTTCATTGGTATAAGGGCACACTAATAATACTTGGTAACTAAAAATAAACTAAGTATGGATGGTTAAGGCGTAGTCTACAATCGTAAGTATTGGTGAAAAGAAAACGGTCGGTAGCGCCGCATCTCGCCGGCACGGTTGAAAGACCACCGTAGGCTTGGGGGCATGACACTCGGGATCCTAGTTATTGGTTTGGAACATTTACCAACACCTGCGGGTTTTGGTGTAACGGAAAACTTCTTTATGGTATCAGAGCTTGGACCCAGGTTCGATTCCCCTGAGTTACGTTTGAGGGGAGTGTTGGAAAAATCACCACACTTCTATGGAATCGTTAATTTCCACCCTGAGAATCCTAGTTATTGGTTTGGAACATTTCCCAACACCAGAAAGTCAGTGACATTAAAGTCTAACAATTAATAAAGACCCATCACAATTAAAAATATCCCAAAAACTACACTCAAAACAAATACGCTACTCACAAAAACAATATCCCAAAAACTACAATCAAGCTAAAGAACAAAAACAAGAGAGTTATTGATATAGAGTTATTGATATTTACTAAGAATTTTTTTTGTATTTACTAACAAAAATTTTGCAACCTATTTAAGAAACAGAAAAAGCTAAAGTTATCCTGATTCGATGAGCCAGTTGAGATACTTATATCTACTAACATTTTTTTTATAATATTTACTAACAAAATTTTTGAAACCTTTTTAAGAAACAGCACAAGCATTTACTAACAAATATTTTGAAACCTTTTTAAGAAACAGCACAAGCTAAAGTTATCCTGATTCGATGAGCCAGTTTCCCTGCAACGTTAGGATAACGGTCTCAAATTGTAAAAATATAAATTTCAGCTTCAGTTAGTTTTCAGTAGAAGTTAATTTTGGAAATATATTTTTAAATAGTTTTAATAGATATCTATTTTAAGAAAATTCAACTTGATAATTTTAAATAAATTATTGTAAAAATGATGATAATTGGATTAGTTACTATCTACTGTGATATCACAGCAGCTAAATTCAAAATAGAGAGATGCAAACCAGCAGAGACAAACTAGAGAGTATATTAAAAACCAAACCAACAAAATAGAAGGAAAAAACTCTAGGATTTATAAGGATCTTGAATTACTTACTTTCAGTAGAAAAGATGATTTATTCAGGTCCAAGTTCGCGCAATTCGCTTTATTGTCCGGAGATAGGGTTGTGGAAGAACAGACGGCCCCGCTTAAAGAAGTAACAGACACATTGATGACGAACGAGATAAATAAAGCGATTCCAGTTTCTATGAGGAAATACATGCATGCCGACTGTAACATAGATGCCACTCCGAATCATTTAATATATGTTGGATTTGATTAGTGTAACATCGACATATGTATGCTTTCAGAGCTGCATAAATGGTTGAAATGAACTTACATTGATTGCATGAACATTAGGTTTTACTTTCCGCGTGAGCACCAGGGCAGAATGAAGATATAGATTGTGCCTAGACAAGATTGATTATATTATTAGTTTTATTGTTTGTCAGAAATGTTTTACACACGACTTTCATGATGAAAGAAGGCCATTGGATCCCACTCAAAGACATGGGATATACTGCATCGACTAAACATTGGACAATTTGTGTAAGGAAATATTTTCAAGGAATTAGTTGAAGGAAAAACGATAGAACTTTACGGAGTAATCAAGGCTCCAATTAGCGAGATGGCCAGAGCAGTGGCATCGTCCCCACGTAACTGAGGAATGAACATTCCTTTAAAGAGTTCTCTGGGTTTAGGCTTTGAATACACCAACTCGGCAAGGAAAGCCCCCAACATTGTCAACAGAAGAAGAGCAATGAACACTTCCAATTTTCTCATCTGGATTTTATTATAACACACGTTAAAAGATTTTCAAGGAACAACGCTTTCATAAGAAAAAAAGGAATCCGGTATGAAAAGACATGAATGAAATATGATGGAAAGGATATAGCACCCCAAATCTTTCTAATCCAAGAAGAACGAGCGTACTGACTCCAGCTATAAGAACACCAGCCCAAATAGGTATATGCAACAGCATATTAAGAGCAAGAGCAGTTCCAACAACTGTCATAAATACAGTGTAGCAGCAGGGTGGGTAAATGAAAAAATAATTACCAATATGTTCACAAGCAGTTTGCAATTTAAAACCAAAAATCAGAATGGAAGATATTTACAGAACAGCCTATGCTAACCTTCAGGAATATCTGCTGTAGTAACAGCCAATTCTGCTAGCAGCCATAAGACATAAGTTAATTTCCTTGGATACTCTTCTCTGTAGTGTTGGGAAAGATGTTTACCTGTGATGTTAGCAGATTCATGGGTTATGATAATACTTTGTTAGGAAAGTATGAGCTCATATAATTGTGTAACATAGGAAACCAAGGCTGGGTCTCTGGACAGACCTGTAACAACTCCCAAATTCGCTGCAAGGTATTGTATAAGGACGCCAAAAACTGACCCGACTAATATGATCCACAGTAGCTACAAAAGAAAATAAACAGACGATGAGGATCAGTTGGAAAGTTGCATGGTTATAAACGGCAGTCTCTTCGATCAGTTCCTAGCAAATTTACGCAATCAATAATCATATTTATATATCTTATTTATATTAGTAAGCCATTTCTTTAGATGCATCATTATAAAATATTTTATGAAAATGAAATCTAAGTGATATTATCTCTTATATTAGGAGAGATTACTTTCGATAAATCACATCTTAATTAAACTCGTCGAAAGTGTGTAAACTTATTTTTGCAACAGCGTATCGTTCAATGTATAAACACGTAAGATGCCAACAAAGTGATCAAAATATAAAATTAGAAAAACTTTATACGTTTATTTAAATAAATAAGAAGTTATATTATTAACCACTTCATGAAAAAGCACATAGCTATCATTATATATAAGGAAGCCATCTGTAAAACGAAAATAAAAAATTTATGAAAAAATATCTTTAATATCATATACCTCTCCGATACACTATTTTAGAAAAACACTCCTACTACACAATCTCGTTGGATTTGCTCTGAACTGAACAATATAAACTACAAGCTTTATATCTGAATATTTTATTGTTTACGTGATATAAAAATAAAAATTATAAAAGCTTTTGTATTCAAGTTTTTGTATTCAGTTTTTTTATTCATAATGAATTGAGCAAAGTTTTTTTGGCTAACAAACTTCGAACCAAAGTGTGGTTCATCATATAGTTCTCATAATGAACCACACTTGTTGGAAACCAACAAATGTAATTCATCATATAATCTTGATAATGAACTACACTTATTAATTCAAAACTAATAACCAAAAATTTCTCTTATATCATTTCTAAAAACTTTAATTAATTATAAAAAAATTCAAAATTTAACTTTATCATCCTATACATCTAAAATAACTCAAAATTTAATATACTCCTTTTATAAAACACCTCTATGACACAAAATGAAAACTACACTCATTTTATAAAACACTTCTATTACACAAAATTTCATTTGATTTTGTTCTAAACTGAACACTATAAAATACTTCAATGATCAATCTTCATTACTAATGTTGAAGAAGACACGTTGGTCAATGATCAATCTTCATTACTAATGTTGAAGAAGACACGTTGTATATCATGTTTTGTTGGGATATACCTCATATTTATACTTCGCCCCTGCCTGCAAATCAGACTCCACTGAAATACAAGGAAAATAAACCCTAATCAACTTATCAGACAGTGAGACAACGAGAATTACCAATAGCCAACTTATAAGACCCTTTTTTCGCTCATGGCTCACAAGGTTATGAAAATTGCTTACCGCATCCAGGATCAAGGAAGGCTATGGAGATCATAATCCCCGGTCCAATATATTCCAATAATTTTCTCCAGGCAGGCTTTCCTTTCTGTAATATTTCAGAGATAAAAACAATTAAAAAGCATGACAAGCGGCTAAATTTTTGAATCCTTTTGCTTGAAACTCAAGATACTTCATCGCTTAAGCCAATCCACCAAATAACATTCTAATAATTTTTTCCATGCAGGTTTCACTTTCTGTAAAATTTCACAAAATAAAAACAATAAAAAAGAATGATAAGTGACTAAATGTTCGAATTCCTTTGCTTCAAAGTCAAAATACTCCATAGCTTCAGCCAATCCATCAGATTATAAAACTAATCGATTTTGCAATCTCGTTTTCATGAAGATTTAATGAAAATTTAAGTATGCGCGGGAATATTTGAATGTTTAAAATGGTCAAATAATTTCCTTTAAGTTTGATTATTAAATTCTAAGATATTATCAAAATCTACTATAAAATTATTTTTCAGAAAAAATATTCCAATAAATTATACGAACTACTATAAATTTATGGAGTTGTTTATAATGCGATTTTTTGGAGATTCCTGTGACTGAATCCGGCAGAAGAAATTGAGGTTAAATCTTGATTTGTTGTAGTTAAAATGGTTTTTTAACTGCATATTTGGATTCAACATCCTGAAAAACCCCTGACATGCTTTGATTGTGCAGAAACTAGCTATCAAACTGGAGATTCCAATAAATTGCTGCGAGATTTTGATCGGAAAAAGCCACCAAAAAAACTTTCAAAAAATCGCATTATAGACAACTGCTAAACTTATTACATGAATAAAATGTACATTGATGTTCAGAATCTACCTCTTCTGTTATCTTAATGCTGTCCGATATGGACTCTATTTCCAGTGCGGTGCTGCTCCCAAACTGCTCAGGTCTATCTCCTGATCCATCACTCATTGTTTTCGAGTGAGTGTCCAGTTGGTCGGCACCTGATTTTGGAGGCGAATGAGAATTCGAGGAAGCTCATATAAAGCACTGGATCTCGTTCTTACTATATAAACTCCCCACGTAGTCAAATAATGAATCAAAGGCTCAGCAGTGACTGGCAATTGGCAGAGATGGTCCCAATGTTTGGCTCCTCGAATCACTGTCGCTTTCTCGCTTGATGTAGACAAAAATTATTGGCAGTTGGCAGAGATGGTCCCAATGTTTGGCTCCTCGAATCACTGTCCCTTTCTCGCCTGATGTAGACAGAAAAAAATTGTTTAATAATTGGCTGATAATAGTTGTAACCTGGCTATGTATTCTCGCTATAAATATTAAAGTATATACTATCATTTCCTGTCCAGCGTGGAAAGATTTTTGCATTGCTATTTTCCCAACCACTTTCACACACATGCTCTTGGTATATGTGAAACCACTCACTCAAGGTGGATCTTATGCTTGTTAGTGTCATTATATTATTTCCAACCACTCTGTTTTTAAGTATATTGTAAGGTAAGTCTTCCTAAATATGTAAGTTTTTAATTTCAATACATTGTCCCAGTTATAAGTGATCGAAATAAAATATTACTTCACTTAGTGTTGTGGATATTAATTAATGTAATTTGAACATGTGTATAAAGCCATGTCTACCCTAGTCGAGAGAACAACAAACATTAGATCCAGATAAAAGCAGGCTTCTAACTTTATTTCGATAGCAAATTGCCAAACGCTGTAAAGATATTTGGTTTAATTAGAATTCGAATTAGTTGTTTCGTTTTTGGTTTTTCGGGGTTAGTAATTAGAGGAATGTACAATTGGGTGGCTCTAAGACATAATATATTGGCATAACATAGGGTCTATTTTTGTGATGCCATTATATTTTTGGGGTTTATTATTTTTCTCATAGTTCTTATTATATTTTTGGGCTTCTATCTTTCTCTTTTAGACTAGGTTATAACGGGATGATTGAATTTGAATTTTGAAGTTTACACCATTTTGTTACTTCTTTGATTACAAATTATCATTTTAACTCACGAATTAAGTTGCAGTGTAAAACCACCACTTAGTTTTAATGTTAATAAAAAATGACTTATTATTTATGACATTTTTATAAATGAAACAATTCAATAACTATTTTATTGATGCTACGTCTGCACTTTAATGGAAAAGGAGGCCAATTAGGGATTCACTTTCAAAGCAACACACTCCTGTCAATAAATATTATTTCCTTTAAGGTTATCTTATGAGCTCAAAGATGCTTATAGAATAAATAAAGTATAAATAAATATTGTTATAAGCCTTGAACACTTAGAGTTAACATCACGATAACGTATCTATATCTATATATAACATAACCCTGTTAAAGTTGTGTATTTAAAAAATCATATAACATTTTAATTAAAATTTATTTTATATAAAAACTAATATTATCAAATTCTTATAAAACAATCTAGAAATATTAAATATAAGTGATGGGTGGTGTTTTCTAACTGAGGTCATAAAATTTTGCTCACGCAATTTTTTTATTGCTAAAATCTTGTATTAGTAAAATAATTTGTTGAAATTCAGTATTGACAAAAAAAATTCAAAAAATTTGATTGGTTGAATAATTTGTTTTATGGTGGAAATAAATTCAGCACCATGAACGATCCAAGTGGCTCCAAACACATTCATAATTCAGCAGTGGCTATGGAATAACTCAAAAATCGAAGTCATTAGATGAGTTGAAACCAGAACCAGTTCGTAGTCCTCGTCGCCCTCATTCCAACAGTGTGAACGACACTCAAATCCCAATTCATACGCTGAAGTTATAGTTGGTCAAATTTCTAGTCAAACTTTGTCAAGTGGCAGCACTAACAAGGCAACAGTTTGGCAGACTCCCAGTGCACAAAATCCAGCCCCGAAACAGGTGAATTTTTTACCTCTTTAATTTTTCTAATATCCCTTATTTTCTAGCAGAAATTTTCAACAATTGTTTTATAAAAAATAAAAAATATATATATTTTTAGGTGGGTAGGTTGCAACCCTCGCCACCCCCCTTAATAGTCATTCCCAATGACAATATTAAAATTAATATTATATGGGTGGGCAGTGCGCCATCAACAGACCCTCTCGACCCACTAGCCAAGGTATGTGTTAATATGGCGTGGAATCGATGGAGGTTGAACCCGACCATCCCGATAGGCTGGCTCACCACTCAGGCGGCTCCAAGTGTCAACCATCCAAACCAACCGTGCAACAACATTTAACCACCGCACTATATTTATTTGACCGTCGTTCAAACAGTTAAAAACACAACCACCATTTAACCATTATTCCAATAACACTCCACCGAAACAATATAACCGCCAAGCCACGAAATTAAGTTAACCATTGTCTAAGAATGGGTTGGGCGGTCTTTTAACCTAGCTTACCCACACAATATCCCCCATGACTTACCAATAAGCCAGCAACTCATTTGTTGTTAAGACCGCCAGAAAAATTGTATATGAACCCATTGTGTCATTCAACGGGGGAGATTGGCAAAGTCGAGAGGAAGCAAGAGTGGAACTCTGCATTATGGAATAGTGACCGACACATTTTTCAAGAGCATCTTCAAAAAATATTCTAAGGGAATATTCCATAGTATATTCCCATGCATGATTTTGGAGGAATTTAAAAGATTCCCTAGAGGGTGATCTTTCATAGTGACAGAAACATGTCAACTTCGTACTCAAAAGAACTAGAATTTCGTAGGGAACACGATGGTGTGATATGTTTCCCCATCAGAGAAACATAAATTCAAGCATCTAACAACAAGGGATCTTTGCAAAGTCTTGTAGAATCTAAAAGATTTCCTTGGAGCCTGATTTTTGATAGAGGTAGAAAGACGATGACTTTATAGTCATTTTTCACAAAATTTTGCAGTAGGCACAGTGGTGTGCTCACAATTTCCATTCGAACAATAGTTGTTCAACCATCTTCAGGAAGGAATCTTTGGGGGAATCTTCGAGATTCCCAAAGGTCCAAAATTTGATAGTGACAAAAGGGGCAAAGTTTATAGTAATTTGACACGATTTCGTGCCACAAATTCAGTAGTGTAGTCAATTTCATCAGCTGAGCTTGTCATTTTCTTTCTAGCACCAAAAGTGGAGTTATATGATGCAGTTATGCCATGTATTTATTTTGATTTGTTGAGATGATGTTTTTTTTGTTAAGATCCTTGACTACCATTATGTTGAGGGATACTTGTATGCCACGTCATGTGAGATTTTATTAGCTTGTCATGTTGAGGAAATTTTCCATACGAGTGAGAGTTCCTGAGAAAGTCTCGTGGAGAGACATGCCACTCTGATTGAGGGAATTTATCCTTGTAATAACAAAGAACGTACTATGTACTCATCATCACCTTGCAACATTCAATGAAGTGGCCTCCCCACTCTTGACATTGGGCATCGAGACGTAAACCACACTGGGTGAACTTCGTTATCAATGTGTTGTGTCATTTGATTCCCTGATCATCATCATGTTTCCTCTTCTTTACAATATGCTCATCTAGATTTTCGTACTATTTTATATGCAATTATGATAACAACACAAAAATAAAAGATCTTATTTAATTCTAGTAGTTGAAGAGATCCAGATCAAGTTTGGTATCAAAGCGTTCTTCTTGTTGATGTGAATTTCAAGTGTGAAGATGGAGAATAACATAGATCTCTACGAGGACCTCCTCAGGATGGGACACATGGTGGACGTAATGTATGCATATTATGTGCAGAAGATGGCAAGAGAGGAACCAAAAAAAGAAAGAGGACGATGCTCCATCTACCCCCTCAAGTGACCATTCTTCTTCTTCATCGCCCTCTCATCATTCGAATGAGGAGATCAATCATAACCTTCAAGTAGAGAATGTCGAATCGAGGAGACTTCTATGAGATGAAAAAGAGGAGAAGAAAAGATTGCATCTTTAGTTATGAGCCATAGAAGAGGCCTTGGAAAAATTGAAGTGCAACAAAGGCTTAGTGAAGCAGTCATCATTCGTTTCAGAATCGACAGCTGAGGTAAACAATGTTGATCGTTCTTGAGTTTTTTTTTTCACATGACACTATTTCTATTGAAAACATGGAGGTAACCATTTCGGGAACTAACATGAGACTCTTTAAAAAAATGGGGTATAACAGAGGAGGACTTTGTGTTAATGGCCAATTAATGTCTCAGCCATTGGAGGTTGTATAAAGACATCAGTTTGCAGGTTTGGGATACACTGAAGGAGAGTGCTCAAAGGTGTCAAAATCTTCCAAGACATTTTCAAAACCATTAGAGAAAGGGAATGATCGGAACACATCCCAATCCTCCCATGGCAGTTAACATTGTAGAGGAAGAGAAAAGGCAAGCTCTGATGGCTAAGGTCGCACTAGAGATAGTCAAGAGAGGTATAAATAGTCTCAGATTCTAAAGTTCATTTTGATTACAAACATGTTGTTAATAATGAACATAAATAACATAGTTACCGATCAAATGAAAAAATTACCTAGTACCCGTTTTTTGAGGTAGTAAAAAATCACCCGATTTTGAAAAGTGGTGATTCAAAGTACACTTTTTTTTTCAAGCATATTTTTCGCACTTTAATTTTTCTTATGTATCAAGTATGGACTTTTTTTTTTAAATGTTAGTGATTTTCATGACGACTTTGAAAAATGTTGATGCAGCATCAACACATTTTTTTAGGGGGCTTATTTTTTACACTTTTTTTTTATGTATCAATTAGTATGAATATATTTTTTTTAAATGTTACTGATTTTCAGCTTGATTTTGAAAAGTGTTGATGCAACATCAACCTTTTTTGTTTAGATGACTTAATTTTTATAGTTTAAATTTTATAATCTATTATGTGTGGATATTTTTTTAAATATCGGTGATTTTCATGTTCGTAATAAAACATAAAAATAAAATAAAAAAATATGACAAAAAAAATCAAATATATTAAAAAGATATATATATTAAAAAAAAATGCCATAAAAAATTGTAAAAAAATACAAATTTAACTTTGTAAAATAAAAATATTATATATATATATATTAATATATATATTATATATATATATAAACCATATATTTAAGGGAAAAAGATTAAAAATTAACCCAAAATAACAATCTATAGCAAATTTTTTAAGTTAAATATAAAATAAAATAAAAACCACATAATCAAAAAATTTAAAATATAAAAAATAAAAAAATAAATAAAAATAAAAATAGAGAAAAAACAATTAAAATTAATAAAAAAATTGAAACAAAATAATTAAATTAATATTAAAAATAAAACAAAACAATTAAAAATATATCAAAATTAAAAAATAAAATAAATTAAAAAAACACAAAAATAAATCTGCCCAGGGGTGGTAAGGGCGATTTCCAGAATTGGCACTAACACCCTCGGGTGAGGTGGGACACGAGGCCATGGGGCTAGGGGAATGGGCCGCAAGGTCAAGCGGGCAAGAATTTACGTAACGACTTCCATGCTCACCCCTACAGCCCACCCTACACAATAGTGGTAGGGCTGATTCCCGCAATCGGTCCTGCTACCCCTGGGTGGGTTTTTCTTGTTTTCTTTTTCAATTTGATTTTTATTTATTTATTTATTTACTTTTAATTTTTTATTTTTTTTGTTTTCATTTTAAATTTAATGGTTTTGTTTTAATTTTTAAATTATTAATTGATTTTTTTTTCATTTTTTTTTATATTTTAATTTGTTTATTTTTATTTTTTAATTATTTTTTTTAATTTTATTATTTTACGTTTTAATATTTTTTTTATTGTTTTTTAATTAATTAATTATTTTTTAGTTAATATAGTTATTTTATTTTTTATTTTAACTTTTAAAAAATAGTTTTTCATTTTTTTTCTTTAATTTATCCCTATTTTTTAATTTGTTCACTTTTTTTTATTTTATTTTTTTTAGTTTTAATTTTTGCAAGTTAATTTTGATATAATTTTTTTTTATTTTTATTTTTTTAATGGAGTTGTCTTTAGTGTGAAATTTTGAACTTTCTGGTGCCGGAGACCGGCGTAAAATATTGAGGTGAAATCTTGATTTGTGTTAAATTGGTTTTTTGACTATATAGATGGATTCATCACCCTAAAAACTCTTAGGGAACTTCAACTGTGCAGGGGTTACCGATGAAGCTTGTGATTTCAATAAAATCCTACCAAATTTTAGAGAAATTAGATCAGAAGAACTCACTAAAAAAAAGCTTCCAAAAAGTCTCGCTAAAGATAAACTCACTTTTTATATTTGATTTTTTTTGTCATGCTTTTAAAATTATTTTTTCTGTTTTATTACTTATTATTTTTTAAATTTCTTTGTGTTTTTTTATTGTTTTTATTTTTATTCAATATTTGAATTTTTTTTTGTTTTTATTTTTTTCCAATATTTGAACTTTTGTTTTCTTATGTATTATTTATTCTATTTTATTTTTAGTCAATATTTGAATTTTTCTGTTCTCTTGTATCGTCAGTGTTTTTTTATTGTTTTTATTTTTTCCAATATTTGAATTTTTGTTTTCTTTTTTTATTTTTCACACGCACACACACACACACACATAATATATATATATAAATATATATATATTATGGTCTGTTTCAATGCTCGTCTAGCAACTCGATCCCATTATCTGCAATTTGATAGTTGATTTTAAAATTTCTGTTATAATAAATCGAGTCTGCCCCCACAATGTGTCAATTTCATGGTTGGTGTTTAAGTTTTCATTACAATGAGATGAGTTCACCTACACAGCATGTCAATTTGATGGTTGATTTTTGATTTTTTGTTGAAATGTATCAAGTTGTTTTAGGATAAGATTTTACAATCGCTATATATTTATCATTTAAAAAATAAATTACCCTTGGTATAATAACTCTTTCATTTAAGTGTTTATTTTCAAAGTTTTTTTAGTCATAAAAGTTTTGCATAATGTCATGTTTGAAATATTTTGAAAAATTAAGATTTTTTTTGTAGTTATAATATTTGGTTTTAATTGCATGGTTGAAAAAATGTCAAGATTTTGATGTTTTTCTAAGTTATGATATTTTATCTTTAATGTTATGGTTGAAAACAAGAGATTTTTAGAGTCAAGATATTTTATCTTTAACAATATGGATGGAAATTGTTGGAATTATCAAGATTCGAGACATGATATTTTATCTTGAACATCATGTCCAAGAATTGTTGGAATTTTACAGTTTTTCAAAGTCCTCATATTTTATCGTTAATTTCATTGCTAAAAAGTATCCAAATTGTAAATCGATTTTTTGTTGTTCCAGTATCAACACTTTTGTTTTTTAGGTTGTTTTTTCATCTATTTTGCAAAAAAAAAAAAATGTTTTTTACTTTTATTTTAAAAAAATGTTGAAAATTTACGTTTGAGAAAAAAACATCATTCTGGCATACAAAATTTTCACTTTTGGGTTGTTTTTTCGTATTTTTTGGGGTTTTTGGTCTAGAGTACCTTTTTTGAAATAATAGTTCATGTTTGATCGATAATTGTGCTAAATTATGATGTAGAAAACCATGTAGATTTTGTGGTTTATGTAACCATGTGGTTTTTGAGTGCTAGAAGAGAATGGCAGCAAGAAAGAGGATGAGGCATGAAAGACCTTCTCCACATCAACGAAGGAGGAAGGTTAATGACGTATGGAGGAAGAATATTTTTTGCATTCATTGTAGCAAAGGTGGACATCAAAGAACCACATGTTGGAAGCTCCATCTAGAGTAGCGTCAGAAGGAAAAAGCACCCATGCAGAAACCAGTCGGTGAACATGTTCAACACGCAAATTCACCACATTCTTGGTGATCCACTTTATTGACTGATAAGCCCTAGAAATGGGTAATTATATGGGCTAATTTTGCCTCTTAATTCGACTTAGTCCACCATTCTCATTAGTTTATTGCATGTTTTTTATTATATTTATGCTAATAGAGTGAATTGGGTTAGTCATTATGCTGAAAAGTATAATGTGTGCTTTATGTAGATTTCTGATCAATTTTGAGACAAAATCAATGGTTTAATGAGCATTTGGCAACCAAATTCGAGGAAGAACAAGGGAGAGGATTTGTAGGAGGGTTTCCCCTTCATTTATGAACCCTTAACTTGAATTCTCCATTAAAAACTTGGAGCATGAAGCCAAGGGGCAGTTAAGCAAGTCAAGTAGGACTGTTATTATCTTCAGTTCCAGGAAGTCGAGTTTCTTGATTTTAGGAGCACTGTTGGAGGTCCCAATTTGTATAAATAAGAAGGCTTAGGGCCTCAGTTTGTTAGTTATATTTTAGCCATTTGATAGTCTATTTTCACACTTTAGTGCAGCTTTGTACTCAGCTCATTTTCGAGCTTTTTTGTTGATGTAACTATTATTTTTTTATCGATGAAGATGAATCCATCCTTGAACCAACACTGATCTTTCTAAGGGAGCTGTAGCTCTTAGGGTTAGGCCTAACCCAAGTGCCCAACACCTCCTTTGTGTATTTATATGTTCTTTCTTGCATTCATGAAATAATTTCTGTTGTTTAGATTAAATCTTGCTTTGTTACTTAGGTTGTTTTTGATGATTAGAATAGTTGTTCTAGCTTTAGGTTGATTAGATAGTTTGCTGCAATAATAGAAGAAGATCTACAAAAAGCTACCAAGCAGGCCTTGATCTCCTTTCTCCCCCATGGGAACATGAATTGAGACCAAGGCACTCTTGTTGCCACCAAAACACTGTTTTTTCTTTCCAATGCAATTGCTAGTGAGAGATTTCGAGTTGGAGAAGTTGATATGAGTTGCATTTACATGCTTAGATCTGTTCTTGTTCAATTTCCATGGCTTTCTTGCATAATTTCTTGTCCATAAGGTTTTGTTCAACACTTTTCTGGTTTTTAGGACAGAATTAGGTTAAAATAGGTAAAACTCTATTCTTTAATTATTGCTTGGGACAGCTTTGAAAAGTAAGTGTGCAACTCACTTGTAGAACCCTCTAGCACATCATTCTTCCATCACCAAACCTGCTCCAGTCTATCTCTCAAGATTTCCTCCACTCATTCTCCATACTTTCCCAAGCTGCCCTAATTTCTATGTTCTTGTGCAAAATTAATTCCTTCATCGTTGGACAAATATAACCATTTCTTTCATGTTTGAAATTCATTGGTAGAGTCATAGACCCTTTGACACCTCCATCCAGCCTTCATTTACCTTTTCCCACCATTTTTCCTCCTTCAAACCTCCTAAAATCACTTTCGGCCTCCTCCTGTAGAACACCTTGTAGAACATCTTGTAGATCCCCTGTAGCCTCCTGTAGAAGTCCATGCAAGCGATTTTTCGAAGTCTAATTGTAGTGAAAGTCTCCAGAAGGGTACTATGGACTCCTTAAGTCCTCTCCACACCTTCCCAACCTCTTGCAAAAGCCAACTCCATCTCCCTTCGCCACCAAAACTCTGCATAGTCACAAATAGTTAAAACACAAGCATAATAATTCTACATAAAATTGCTCAAATGTATAAAAAGATGATTTTTTCACATTTGCCTTCAGAAGTAGATTGAATACATGCATTTTACCTTTTCAGTAGTCAATGGCATCCCTTTCAGTAGTTTCATCTCTTTTTCCTACAGAAGTAGGGTTAGTGGGTAAAACTAGGGTTTGCTAGGGTTTGAGTTTCCTTTCAGTTTTCATCTTCTTTCTACAAGTACAATAAGCTCTTTTGAGTTAGCTTTCTTCCATCACAGCTAAAAGATTCTTCTGTGTAATCATAGAATTTGGGTTAATCTCCTAGCGAACTTGTGCCAGCTGATCAACTGACAACCTACAGTAAGAGATAGTACTTGTGCATACAGCACCGTCGTTTCCAAGTTTGTTACGAACTATCGGATTGATAAAAGTAAAGTAGGGAGTCCCAGGAGTTGCAGCATCATTGCTGCAATACTGGAGCTCACCATCTTTTTGGCGCCGTTGCCGGGCAAGCGTCAGAGTATTTTTTTATTATTTCTTTTTTTTCTATTTTCTACTGCAACTTTCTGCTAAGTATTTTATTTCAACAAGAGTAGAGTTGTTGTTTCATTTCAATTCTGCAATTCCAATTCTGCAAAAGTAGACTAGACATTTCCTGCTTTCATTTCAATTCCACAATTTCATTTCAGCAAAGCGTAGATTAGCTATTTCCTGCATTTCAATTCTGCAATTTCATTTTAGCAAAATAGATTAGTCCTTTCCTGCTTTCATTTCAATTCTTCAATTTCATTTCAACAAAATAGATTAGTCCTTTCCTCCTTTCATTTCAATTCTGCGATTTCATTTCAATAAAATAGAGTAGTCATTTCCTGCTTTCATTTCAATTCTACATTTCCATTTCAGTAAGATAGCCTTTAGTTAGTTGCAATTTCTTGTTTAATTCATTCTAGTTTTGCAGGTACAAACAGGAAAAGAAACAAAAAATGTTACCCAAAAAAAAGAGATTTCATTTTATGCCTCATAGCAACAGAGACAATTCAGGAAAATTCCTACCCAACACCCCCACCACACCATTAAGTCACCCTTCTCTCTTTTTTTGTGGCAGTGATCCAGAAGAACCTATAGGTGAACCTCCAGAGATATACGAAGATCCTATAACATAAAAAGAGCAAGAAACCATTCCTCCTGAGACCATGGTTGAAAATAAAAATGGTAGAAGAAATGGAGAGAGAATAGAAGGTACCTTTCCTATCCGAGAGACCAATGGGGACAGATATGAAAAACATAAGTCCCTCAGTCTTACCTCATTTCCACGGATTGACTACTAAAGACCCTGATACCTTCTTGTTTGAGTTTGTTGTCCTTTGCTGAACCTATGACTATGTAGAAGACGAGCAAAAGTTGAAACTCTTTCCCGCTACCCTCAAAGATGCAGCACTATGCTCGTTCATGGGGTTACCTGGAAACAGTATCACAACTTGGACTCAGATGCAGCAGGCCTTTAACAACAAATACCTGGACTACTGTAGGTCAAAGGATGCAAAAGAAGAAATCTTTCCAATGACCATGGGGAGTGATGAATATTTAGAAGACTATGAAGAGAGCTTTCAACTCAGTTATAAAAGGGCCAGGTGCACACTTGACCTTGAATCTCTGAAGTTACTTCTGCTCAGAGGATTCCCTGAAGACCTTCTAGATACCCTCCATTTGCTGGTTGGGGGAGACATCTACTAGCTACCTTATAATGACATAAAGATTGTGTTTAGAAACCATTCTAGGGTAGCCGGAAAAAGAGGTAGGGGAAGTCAACTTCTAGCCAGTACCCCCTTATCTAGTTCATTCCTTAAAAACGAATTTGCAAATCAGATGGAAGATTTCAAAAGCGAGATGAGACAGACTATTTCCATGCAAATGAATACCTTGTGAATCCAAAAGAAGCAAAAGGAAGCTGAGAGGCTTTGGCCATCTTTTGTCCTAGGTGCACTAGAAAGCGTCCTAGGTGAACTAGAAAGCATCGTAGGAATGAATGTCCATTGCACTCCATAGAAGTGTGTTTTGTCTGTGAAGAAGACCATCCTATGAATCAATGCCCTTTCTTGCTCAGAATTAAAGTTGCATATCAGAGGGCCAAAGACACCACTGAACCACTCTATTTCATAAACCAAAGGAGGCCACATGGACCTAGACCATACCAGTAGCGGATGCAAGGGATATCTCAGGCATACTTCAACCCCAACCAAGTCACATTCATACCTCTTTGGGGCCTCTTGCTCATCCTTCCTTGTCCACACCCGTTCCTTGGTCATATCCTCCTTAATATCATGCTCAATCATCTACTCATCCATTGCACCCCTATGCTCAGCCAGAGCCTCAGTGGAATGCATCGCATCAGGGGTGGAGACCCCAATACAACTCTCCTCCTGCTCCTTTGCCTCCACCACCTGCTCAACTGCAACCATTACCTCCTACTCCACAAAGGCAATCCCAAATACCTGCTCAACTGAACCCGAACCCGAATAACAGACAGGGCCAGCAAGTATATATTGGGGAACCACCATTTCCAAACCCGCACATTGGAGTAGTTCAACCCAATTGCAAAGCCGAGGTACAACACTTCCAAACAACTCCTCTTGACTTTAATGATATTCACCATAGCTCAGGAAGAGTATTGCAAAAAAATGATTATATTGATATCATTGAAGGACCACATCCAACAGAAGAAGATGCAAAAGAGAAGGTCAAAGAACCATTGGCTGCACTTGATAAATAAAAGACAACAAAATCAGAGATCGAGAGAGCTCCCTCATGGTTACCATCCAATCCTTCATGTATTCAAGAGAAGAATCAACAAAAAGAGGAAGATATGAAGGTCATGGTAGAAGAAGACATGAAGAATGATCGAGATTAGCAGAAAGGCCAAGGACATCACAACTATATTGAGATATGGTTCCAGAGGGTCACTAAGGTGCAACATCACTCTCTTCCTCAACTATGCTTGATCCCTTCAAAGTCAAATCATTTGGTCTCTGAAATCCTGATACCTGTCAAAGCATGCATTTCAAGCCTCCACATCATTTTGTCTATCATCTCGACATGCACATGGCTACATTAGAATTATTCTTATACTTGAAAAGGATTTTGTTTTTCAAGTAGAGTAGGGTAGAGAAAAAAATGAAAAATATGAGAAAAATAAAAATCTAAGGTGAAAACCTCCTTAGAGGTGCTACAGATTGGCTCATTGATTGAAAACCTCCATGAGGCGGTCAATGAGTTGGAAAGAAGAGAAAAGAAAAAGAGAATAGGATCCCTGGGTGAAAACCTCCCTTGGAGGTGCCCAGGGCAAGCATTTAGGGTAAAAACCTCCTTGAGGTGCCCTAGTTGTTTTCAAAAAAAAAAAAAAAATGCATTTCTAGTTGTATTGCAGGTTTGCAGGAGGACTTTAGGAAGTAGCAGCAGCTACCAAGAAAGCTATGAAACCAATAACAACACCTATCTTACCTTCGCTCCCCTTCTCCATCACTTTTGACATTCTTTCCACCTCAATGTGCTTCTTTTCTGAAAACTGTGTTTTTTACAAGAGACTCCTATAGAAATTACAGAGAGCTAGAAATGGACTTCAAAAGAAGTTTGGAGAATAGGGAAGCTTTATAAATGGTTTATAAATCCCCCTGCAATCTTCAAACCTCTCTCCCATCAATTCCAAGTCTACATTACATCCCAAGCTCATTTTTTCTTACTATGCAAAAACTACAGAATGCTTTGATACAAAAATACATAGAGCATAAATTTTTTTTTTCCCTAACTTGAAAATCGTGCATCCATTTAAAAAATTGTTTCATGGAGAGTTGTATAGGGATGATGACAAAATACCCAAGCAATTTTAGCCAATTCCAGCGCATGGTTTCCAAGAAACCAACCTCCATCACCTTTAGCCATTTTTCCATTTTCTCCATATCCATCAATCCATTTAAAAACCTATTTCATGGGGGAGATGCATATGGGTGATAGTAACCTCCCCAAGCAATTTCAGCCAATTCCAGTTCACGGTTTCCAAGAAATTGACCTCCGTCACCTTCATCCATTTTCAGTTTTTCTCGAAATCCATGCATCCATTGAACACATTTTTTCTCTAGGAGGTGCATAATGACGATGGATACATGCTCAAAAAATTTCAGGTCAATCCAATCTATCGTTTGGGAGCTATGGACAAAACAAGTCACTGTCTTGCAAAAATCTAGCATCAGCAGCATGAGGGTGCAAATCTTAAGGTTGGAGCAGACTCCTGAAGATCAAATGCAGCCAGAAAGGAACCTGCACAAAGCACAGCCATATATCAGCAACCAGACAAGCATACATCCACAGAAACAAACGCATGCAACAGAAGGAAAGGCCACATCACCTTACAACAAACACATTCGACTTCCAAGTAAGTGACTAAACCTGTTCCTATATTGCATGAATGTAATTTAAAAACTACATGGACAATGATATGGTTATGATTAAACGAGAGCGGTGTCTAGCTAATTAGCCACCCTCATCCAGTTCAGAAAACACCTCGTCCAGTTCTACAGCGCTCAGCCGGAAACATACAGCACACGTGTCTAGTCAACTCACGGGAAATCTAAAAAAACAAGTAGTGGCAGATGTTTTGAACTCCAGCGCAAATGATGGGAAGTGATTACAGGCAGAAAGCGTAAAGTCTCATGATGGCACTGTAGTAAGGACCAACAGTCCAAATAATGCAAACACACATTTTTGCTAGCTCACCATCAACGGAAATATCTCACAGAAAACATAAGTACTTTGCCTAAAACTCATTCACCACCTTTGTTTCCATTTTATCATCATCCCTGCGACTGCAAGAAACTCTATACCACCTCCATAGCCTTGAAACCATCGTTCTTTGTCATTTCCTGCGATTGGCATTCTACAGGAGGAGTGATAGGTTCTACACGAGCACCTGCAGCGAGTTCTACACGAGAGGCAGTGAGCTATTTTTTTAGAAGAAAACAAATGTTTTTGCAAAATCTATGGCTTTAGGAGGTAGGTTCCATGCATACCCACCTTGATTATCAATATGTGGAAGGAATGATATCATTTTAAGGAAGAATTAAACCTGAAAAAGAAGAGTAATTGCATTCAAACTTTCTGCCAGTTTCTTAAAAAAGAAGAGAAAAAACAGTTTTATCTGTTGCATGTTTCTGCAAAAGAAGTGTTGCAATTTTAGGGAAAAATTAAGCCTGAAGAAGGGAGAAATTGCGTTAAAAAAGGTTGCCTATTTCTTAGAAAAAAAACACAATTTTCACCTATTTTCCTGTTTTCTTCAAAATTCTTGTCTCCATCCCTACATTTGGTGTTCAGAAGGGGTATAAGCACAATGACAGAAGGATTCATAGACTCCAACATTAAGTTTAAGGCAGGGAGTCCAAATCAATTGGATCACCATGGGTTAATTAAAATTTTAGTGGAAGAAGCCCTCCATACATTCACACTCCCTATGGCATGAGAAGTCTTGAGAAACATGACAACAGAGGGTGACATAAAAGCCCTCACATATGATATCAGTCCTTTTGATAGTGAGGAAGAAGAGCAGAGAGGGGGAGAAGATGAAGCAACTGGTGACTTAGCATGACAAGAAAAGAAGAAGGAAGAAACTAAAATAGAAGAGGAGAAGGATGAAGAGACAGAACAGGAAGAAACATAGTAAACAAAGAAGGAAAAAGAAACAGAAGGAGGAGAAAAAGAGGAAGCAGAGGCAAAACAAAGAAAAGGGTCCCCCAAGACTCTGGAAAGAGAGGCAGTAGTTGGCCTCACTACCCTAAGCACACCAATTAAGCCAAAATAAAAGAGAAAATGACAGGTCTCCATGTATTTCAAGGCCAGGAAAAGCACAAGAATTCAAACAAGCAGAATAGGAGCAGTGGAAGGACATGGACAAGAAGGCATAATTTTATGGCACACATGAGAAAACCACATTAGAAGCTTGGGATGATAGGGAGGCCACTAGGGCCATCAAAGATGAGGAGATAGACTAGTTTCTTAGAGGATGAGAAACATATTCAGTAGGGGGTGATGATGAGCGCCAGAAATAGGTAATTATATGGGCTCATTTTGCCTCTTAATTCGACTTAATCCACAATTCTCATTAGTTTATTGCATGATTTTTATTATGTTTAGGATAATAGAGTAAATTGGGTTATTCCCTATGCCAAAAAGTCTAATGTGTGCTTTATGTATATTTTTGCTCAATTTTGAGACAAAATCAAAGGTTTAATGAGCATTTGGTAGCCAAATTTGAGGAAGAACAAGGGAGAGGATTTGTAGGAGGGTGTCCCCTTCATTTATGAACCCTTACCTCGAATAGCCAAATTCGAGGAAGAATAAGTGAGAGGATTTGTAGGAGGGTGTCCCCTTCATTTATGAACCCTTACCTCGAAATCTCCATCAAAAACTCGGAGCACAAAGCCAAGGGGCAACCAAGCAAGTCAAGTAGGATTGTTGTTATCTTCAGTTCCAGGAAGTCGAGTTCCTTGATTTTAGGAGGATTGTTGGAGGTCCCCATTTGTATAAAGAAAAAAGCTTAGGGCCTCAGTTTTGTTAGTTAGATTTTAGCCATTTCATAGTCTATTTTCACACTTTAGTGCAGTTTAATACTCAGCTCATTTTTTAGCTCTTTTTGTAGACAGTTTTGTGATATAACTATTATTTTTTTTATCAATGAAGATAAATCCAGCCTTGAACTAGCACTGATCTTTTTAAGGGGGCTGCAGCTCTTGGGGTTGGGCCCAACCCAAGTGCCCAACACCTCCTTTGTGTATTTATATATTCTTTCTTGCATTCATGAAATAATTTTTGTTGTTTAGATTAAATCTTGCTTTGTTACTTAGGTTGTTTTTAATGATTAGAATAGTTGTTCTAGCTTTAGGTTGATTAGATAGTTTTCTGCAATAATAGAAGAAGATCCAAAAAAGGCTACCAAGTAGGCCTTGATCTCCTTTCTCCCCCGTGGGACCATGAATTGAGACCAAGGCACTCTTGCTACCACCAAAACATTGTTTTTGCTTTCCAATGCAATTGCTAGTGAGAGATTTCGAGTTGGAGAAGTTGATATCAGTTGTATTTACATTCTTAGATCTATTCTTGTTCAATTTCCATGGCTTTCTTGCATAATTTCTTGTCCATAAAGTTTTGTTCAACACTTTTCTGGTTTTTAGGGAAGAATTAGGTTAAAATAGGTAAAACTCTGTTTTTTTAATGATTGCTTGGGACAGCTTTGAAAAGTAAGTGTGCAGCTCACTTGTAGAACCCTCCAGCTTATCATTCTTCCATCATCCAACCTACTCCAATCCATCTCTCAATATTTCCTCCACTCATTCGCCATACTTTCCCAAACTGCCCTAATTTCTACGTCGTGCAAAATTGCTTCCTTGACCATTGAACAAATCCAACCATCTATTTCATGTTTGAACTTCATTGACAGAGTCCTAGACCCTTTGAAACCTCCATCCAGCCTTCATTTACCTTTTTGCCACCGTTTTTCCTCCTTCAAACCTCCAAAAATAACTTTCGGCCTCCTCCTGTAGAACCCCCTGTAGAACTTCCTGTAGATCCCATGCAGCCTCCTGTAGAAGTCCATGCGAGCTATTTTTCGAAGTCTGATCGTAGTGGAAGTCTCCAGAATGGTACTAAGGACTCCTTAAGTCCTCTCCATACCTTCCCAACCTCCTGCAAAAGACAACTCCATCTCCCTTCACCACCAAACCTCTGCACAGTCACAAATAGTTAAAACACAAGCATAATAATTCTACATAAAATTGCTCAAAAGTACAAAAAGATAATTTTTTTACATTTTCCTTCAGAAGTAGCTTGAATACATGCATTTTACCTTTTCAGTAGTCAATGGCATCCCTTTTAGTAGTTTCATCTCTTTTTCTTGCACAAGTAGGGTTAGTGGGTAAAACTAGGGTTTGCTAGGGTTTGCATTTCCTTTCAGTTTTCATCTTCTTTCTGCAAGTAGAATAGCCTCTTTTGAGTTAGCTTTCTTCCATCACAGCTAAAAGCTTCTTTTGAGTACTCATAGAAGTTGGCTTAAGCTCCTAACGAACTTCTGCCAGCTGATCAAGTGACAACTTGCAGTAAGAGTTAGTAATTGTGCATACAACACCGTCGCTTCCAAGTTTGTTACGAACTACCAGGTGATAAAAGTAAAGTAGGGAGTCCCAGGAGTTGTAGCATCGTTGCTGCAATACTGGAGCTCACCATTAAGTAAGAGATTGCTTTAGTAAAAATAGTAGCTTGTCATGGACACATTTTGTAAATAAAGTGTTGTGATATAAATGTAAAAGTGATGATGTGTTTTCCATCGCTTATTAAAGAAACAACAAGTTTCTTAGCTTTTTATTGATAATTGGGGTATTGGTTTCTATTGTGATGTAAACTTTACCAAATCATGTGTCTTATAAACTCTTGACAATTATGGGAATTCTTGGGTCATGATTAGTCATGTAATTGAGCACATAATTTGTGATGATGTACTACAGGTTTGCAGAGAATGTAGGTATCGGCTCATCACTTATGGCTCTGAAGAATAAGGGTGAAGGAGAAGGAAGTGTGGTCTATCAGGAAACTTGTGGTATAGACAATGTCATACAATAGTTTCAGATTATGTTCATGCTTTTGGAGGACCAAAAGCTCCTCAGTGGGTAAGAATGATCAAGATGGCTCTAGACATGCTCAGAATTCAATAGTGGCTATGGAATGGCTTAAAACTCAATGTCAGTGGATTTAGGTGAAACTAGGACCAGATCGTAGTGCTTGTCACCCTAATTTCGACGATGCAAATGTCACTCAAATCCAAGTTCGTATGCTGAAGTTATAGATGGCTAAAATTATGGTCAAACCTAGCCACGTGGTAGCACTAATGAGGAAACAATTTGGCAGAGTCTCGACACTGGGATTTTGACTACTGAAATGGGTGAATTTTTCGCCTCTTTATTTTGTGTAATATCCCTTATTTTTTGGTAGAAAATTTTCAGCAAATGTCTTATAAAAAACAAAAAATATATATTTTTGGGGGGGACGGACTACCACCCCCGCAATGGTCACTCCCATTAGTAATATTAAAATTAATATTATACGGTTGGGTGGGCTGCCATCGATGGACCTACCCAACCCACTGGCCAAGCTATGTGTTAATATGGTGTGGAGTCAATGGGGGTTGAACCCACCCGACGTTATGGGCTGACCCACCAGTCAAGCAGTTCCGAGTTGTAACCTTCAAAACTAAATGCGTAACAACATTTAACCATTACACTATATTTATTTGACCGTCATTCAAACATTTAAATACACTGCCACCATTTAATCATCATTCCAATAATACTCCGATGAAACAATATAACCGTTGGGCCATGAAATTATGTTAACCATTGTTTAAAAATGGGGAGGGTGGGTTTTGACCCCAACCCACCCCCACAATAACTGGCACGACTGACCAATGAGCGAAAATCTCATTTGTTTTCAAGTCCGCCCAGAAAATTATATATGAACCCATTGTGTGCCATTCAGCTAGGGAGACCAATGGAGCCATAAGGAACCACAGGTGGAACTCTTCATTATGGAACAGTGACGGGTACATTTTTCAAGAGCATATTCAAAGGATATTCTAAGGGGAGATTCCATAGTATATTTCCATGTAGAAACTTGGAGGAATCTAGAATATTCCCTAAAGGGTGATCTTTCGTAGTGACGTAAACATGTTAACTTTACACTCAAAAGAACTAGAATTTATAGAGAATGCGATGGTGTGGTCCGTTTCCTCATCCAAGCAGCAGAAATTCAGACGTCTAGCAATAAGGAATCTTTCCAGAGTCTTGTGGAATCTAAAAGATTCCCTTGGATGTTGTTTTCTTACAAAGGTTGAATGGTGCCGACTTTATCGTCATTTTTCGCATAACTTCACAGGAAGTGCAATGCTTTGCTCAGAATTTCCATTCGAGCAAGGTATTTTTTGGCCATCTTCAGGAAATAATCTTTAGGGGGCATATTTGAAATTTTTGAGGGTTAATAATTTTACGATGTCAGAAAGGGGTAAATTTTATAGTTGTTTGACACAATTTCATGCCAAAAATTAAACGGTGCAGTCTATTTCATCAACTGATCTTTTCATTTTGCGACCATCACTGAAAGTGTAGGTATATGATACAATTATGCCATGTCTTTCTTCTGATTTGCTAAGACGGTGCTTTTGTTGTTGAGATCCCTGATTACCATTACATTGAGGGATACTTGTATGCCATATCATGTGATATTTTATTAAGTTGTCATGTTCAGGGAATTTTCCATAAGTGAGAATTCCTGAGAATGTCTCGTGGAGAAAAATGCCACTTTGATTGAGGGAATTTATCCTTGTAATGACAAACGATATACCATGTACTCATCATCATCTTGCATCATTCAATGAAGTGGCTTCCCCACTCTAAACATCGGGCCTAGAGACGTAACCCACACTGCATGAAGTTTGTTATCAATGTGTTGTGTCCTTTGATGTGTTGATCATCATCATGTTTCCTCTTCTTTAAAGTATGCACATGTGTCATTCAATACTATTTTATATGCAATTTTTCAAACATCACAGAAGTAAAAGATGTTTGTTAATTTCTATAATTGAAGAGATCCATATCAATGAAGAACCTTGGGGCACCCAAAATCCTGAATTTTGACAGTTGTAACCCTAGATTTAAAAAATATCGAGACTCTGCCAAAATCTTTCCATAATTTCCATTATTTTCTTGGAAAATTTGTGGCCTTTTTAGGGTACACTTAAGTGATGATGTGACAATGTCTATTTCATAATTATGTCTTACATTAAGATTATGTACAAAGTAGTCTTTGATTATGGAGTTTTGGAGTTTCTGGTAGATTTCTGGCTAGAATCAGGTGAAAAAATTTGTCTTTCCAAATATTCATTTGTGTTGTTCAATTTCCATTTTGTTTTTCAGTCTGCATATGGCGAGAGATAGTATATAAATCCATATGACCTAACGATGACCAATTAAGTGAATAATTGACCAGCGAAAACATGCTTATTTCGTGGCCTTGAAATCCTTAGATACTGCTCTTCATTTTTTTATAGTTCTCTACGTTACTAGTATCAGATCCTTGTGTGATCATGAATCAACAAATTTTCTTTATTATATTCCCATGAAAATAACTAATAGACCTTTTTCTAGTATTATTTAAAATGATTAACTGAAACAAGACATAGCTCTTTTCCCTATATATGATCTCCAAGTGCCTTTGCAATGGGATGCATGGCTCCTTCTTTATAGTGGATGCCTCTACAAGTGATTCCTTTTCATAGCTCTAATTGCAAAAAGCATTAACATTCTTGTCCATTTATCAAGGTAAATTATATCCATGGATTGGTTCAAGTCCCTTGCAGACAAACCCCTTCTCCGTGGTTAACATTCCACTTATGTCAAACGTAATAGTATCATACGATGAAAACACATACATTTCCTGTTTATCTGCTGATAGAATAGCATGGCAAACCTATATATGGTCGCTTAAATAGAAATGGCCCCATGAGATCCACTATAGTTTGTACAAACATAACTATTTATAAAGTTCTCCAAATTCATCCGACATACAATGTTGAATCATAGGATTTTTTGACCACCCTTTTATACTTTTATATACCATTTAAGAATGCTAATATTGTTATTCATTCAGAGAGAATATTATAGGAATAAACATAATAATTAAACAACAAACATTCAAACCATGTATACCATGGTTTACTCTGGAAAACATTAACTGGGGAAAAATCGATCAACAGAAGGTCTATTATTGTCCTTGGCTAAAACACGGCCAAGTTGGACAACAATGTATGCTTTCACCACTCAACTCTAGCTCAATACAATGGAGAATCCTTAAGCCCTTTAATGACTTCGACTACATGCAATACAATGAGCTTGATACCATGAGTCACCCATATCAAGTGCCAGAAACCATAACTGTTAAGCCAACCTCAACTCCACCACGAGTCATGTTAGGTCCCTATAATACTAGTGTAGCCTTATTATTGCTATTTCCAGTGTAAACCCCTTATTGTTATTATTTTCCCCCATAGAAGCTCACTATTGTTATTTTTCTGTCCTTACACTATTATTTTATGTAAGTTGTGATTATATTGTGACCCCTTAAACTCATTTATATACCAAGGAGGTCTTGTCATTTGTATCATACAAGAATTGTTCATTTATGTCATGTAAATGAGGTTTTCCCCTCAAATAGGTTAATTTTCAAGTAATTAATCTACCTTTTCTTCTATTCTGTGATCCAGTTACATAATGTTTGGTATCAAAGCTTTAGATTCTAGGATTTCGCTGCTTCAAACAAGTCATCTTGGAATTTCCGCTATAAATATTTTCTATGAGGCTTCAGAAACTAAATTTTTTACCATGTGGAGGCATAATATTAGTGAACTTTGTGTAAAAATTTCAGATGTTGGTTGGCTAAATTTTCTAAGATATGGTCCGAAGAAGTTAGGGTTTCTACATGCTCCAGAATTCAGTCTCAAACAAGTGATCTAGGGAAAATCGTCATAACATTATTTTTCAGGTATCATATTTAAATTCCATAACAAGTGACTGAAAGTGAAAAAATTTTAGTTTTGCGTGTATCAATTTTAGGACCAATGGTCGAAACAATCATACAAGTTTTCTCTACTGAACCAGTCCATAATCAGGCCATTGTTGGATATTTGACATAGCTTTACCTTGAATAATCCAATATTGGTATGACTTGTGGCATTGGAAAGAATACTTAAAGGGCTACAACATGATGGAATTTCAGACTTTGGGATACCTAAATTACAAAGATACAACAATATCAATATCAAGCTCCAAAAAAGTAGGAAAAAAGGTGTGTTTTTTTTAAATTTGCATAAGTTTTGTTTGAAAAACAATATGAAGTATTTCAAAGGGAATATTAAACCATGGATATCATTATTTAGTTTGAATATCCCTTGAAACAAAATTATAGATACTCCCAGTAAGAAACCAGAAACCTCTACTATAACATATGAAGAAGAAGAAATGCAACATGACATATCAAAATTACGAGACCAAGTGCAACAAATTTCACTATCACAAAGAGTAACAAAAAATGAATTGGAAGTGATGATGATTGCTAAGATGGATGGCTTAGAATAAAAAATAAAAGAATATATGGAAGGTTTGAAGTACTTAAGAATCAAGGGAAATTAGGTTAATAAGATTATTCTCGCGATGGTAACTATTTGTGAGGTACTTTTTACTCTTTTTTTTATTAGCACAAACTTCTCTTCTTATTATTAGAGTGTGTTACTTCATCAACTAGTTACTAAAAAAAAAGAGACAAGAACACAAGATGTTGGCTTTCTGGCAAGCCAAAAACCTCTCACTCTTTGAGAGGAAAACCCACACAAATTCTTGTTATAGAGATTCCAATTAATGAATACCAAAACCTAGACCCTTGACCGATGTTGTCATTCCCAGACCAAGGCACAATCATCATTCATCCTTGATTCTTCAATTTATTCAAAGCATGATCACTACAACATCCAAACATTGTGATATATCCTTGAACTTAAGGCTCACAGAATTGTGCATCACACCTTCATACTATCACTAGCACTGAGTTTCACCATGTAACACCTAGATGCATCATGTCTCATTGATCATCATATCACCACTGAGCACAACACCTAGTATCAATTAGATCTAGCACCAAGCATCACTGAGTATCATCTTATTAGCACATCACTGAGACCTTATCCAAATTATACCACTGCGATATGTCCATCCACATTACAGTGAATATATGGTGTCACATTGAGGAAGATATCATTGTAGTGTCACCTCAAACCAGTATGCACTGTGATCACTGTGGTAACCACACTCCTTTCTTTCTTGACCACTCAGAACCTTAGAAAATATGCCGAGAATATTGTTGTGGATGATCTGCACCTTATCTATGTTGTACCCATCTGTAATATAAGAGATATATCGAACTAACACTGTAGAAATGTGAGGGGTATAGGCTCCTATGTATAGTTTTCCCCCCTACATTTGAGTTGACATGATCATTTGAAATGGTGTGTCTCCATATGTGAGTTGACTTTTCATTTGTATACATTATGAATATGACATCAATAAGAGGATGATTGTTCTTGTTTATTGGAGGGCTTCTAGTCAACTTGTAGACATAGATACATTCTTTATATGCCCAAGAAGGGTCATACATGACATTGAATTTAAAAACAAAAATCCCTTGCCCACGAAACCCATGAAGCAAGCCAATGATAAATTATTTTCTTCATTAGATCATTTACAAAAATCATAATTACATGTCATTATGAAGACCAAACCTAGTTACATTTTATAACACTACCTATTAACTAAGGAGCTATTCATAATGGTACTTGGTCCTTCTCAATTTGAAGAATTTCTCATAAGAAGAATCAGAATGGTAATCCATCTGTATAACATCATAGTAACCAACATTGTTTCCACAGCAAGGCCTTGACTGAAAAATCTACCTCTCATCATTTCAGAGCACAATGTTAGCAAGACCAATGACTATAGACACCTTCATCATTGTCTCCCAAGATACATACCCATGCGGGCGTTCAGTGAGTATGACCTTCTAGGGCTATTTTTATATTGCGTTCCCAACCCTCAAAGAGTATCAGTGCTCTTGCTTACCCTTATCTTGGATTCCCCACACAACCTCAAAGAGCATCAAATGCTAGATGATTACCCAATCCTCTATTATTTCTTCCCAAGTGAATAAAAGAATTTTGTGTATATCTCTCCCTCTCAACTAGGGAAGATATGACTATTCCTGTAAAGAAATGTACCCAAGCTCCTTTTGACCAGGAACTTTCCCAAGATCCCTCTTAATTAAGGACTTGTTAGAGCTCCTTCTTTACTAGGGACTCTCGTTTTCATCAACAACTTCTTCTTCATGGGACCTTCAACTTCTTGATCAATTTCTTTCCTTGGTGTCATGAAATTCAGTCGAGCTTCTTCCTTGTAGGGCATTAGCCATCGATCACTTTCCTCCTTGGTTCATCATATCATTCCTTTCTTCATGGAAAGTGGCCTTCTTGGTACATATCTAAAACCTTCTTCATATGGCTACTTCTTTCTCATCATGCTTCTTTAATTAATTTCCATTCACCATATGAATACTAGATGTACTTGCACTTACAACTCTTGTTCCAATAGCCCTGCATGAACTCATCTAGATATTATTCAAGAAATCAAAACATAATATTAAATAAAATAGTACCTTATGATATGGATCTTCATCATGACATCTTCCTGTAGGTATCAACATCCTGCATACATGTTGACACATCTCCCAAAGATATCCATTGTCAAGGGTCTCCATCTTTTTCAGACTCTCATCAGAGTCTTCATATATTTCATGGAGATTTCCTAGTCAAATATTCTTGGTTTTTTGGATGTTGATTGCCTTTATCATGACTTCATATCTCACGATCTCTTATTCTTATACATTCCATGCCTATGAGATTCCAATAAGAGTTCCTTAATTGTAGTCAACCACCTCATACTTCATATGAGCGCATATTATGTTTATTTTATCTAGTGTGACTTATACATCCTTCCTGCATCCTTTTAAACGAGGAGATCCTTTTCCCTTGATTATGCTTCTTAATATAGAAGTAGTGATCCATTTTATCTACAACCATACGACATGAATTTATAATATTAAATAGAAGCATACGTACCTCATTTTACCTTTAGGTCATCTAGGCTTCTTCCAACAACTTCCTTGATTGAAAATATCTTCAACCCCTTGATCTGCTTCATTTGTCATATCATCATACCATCAACCCATGAATTCCATAAGTTGGATTTCCTCATGAAACACTTTCTTCCAGTCTAGATTTATGAATCCTCTGATGAAGATTCCATCAGAGAATCTTGAAGATTTCACATATTATTATTCAACAGATGTTTCCCTTTTGACTAGGGTAAGATAAGACTTGTCCTTGATGAATTTTTCCTTTGATATTTTAATGGGGTGACCAAGAGCTATATTGAATACCATATATTTTGTTCTAACAGTCCTTCATATTTCCCTATGGTGATGTCACGAGCTATTGCTTGTAATGCTTCTCCTTCGTTGTTCTTTCTTGTTTTAGTTTCCTCCATTTCTTCAGTGAAATGGGATTCTTCTCTATTCTTCTTGTTATTTTCCTTCTTAAGCTAAGGTCAATATTACCTGTAAAGTACATAACTTTCCATAGCATTGAATTTCAACTATGCTCTTTTTCCCTATTCTGAGTACCAGAATTTTCCAAACTTCCTTTCCTTGCAAAAAATCTTTGAGTCCTCAAGACTTTTTCCCTCAACATGTCATTTTCTATATTTCATAGAAATCACAAGTTGAAATTATCCCATGAATTTTTTTATCCTCGTGATGATGTCATGAGTATCTATTTCTAATGCTTCTAACATGTCATACTGCATCTTATTGTAGACATAACCTATGCAGGATCTAGGAGCCAATGAGAGAGACAATCTTAATGATTCCTTTCTCCCTCTTACCATAGAATTATTTTCCTTAGATCCTCCTATCCTTTGAGTGAAATGAACTTTATTTTCTTGTAATGTTCATAATTCTTCTTCCAGCTTCTTTGATGTCTCCAATATTGTTTATGTGAGAGGACTTTAAGAGTTCATTCCCATGAATTCAAAGGAAAGTTTTTTTCATTGATATGTTTCATAACTTCACTTGTCTATGAGGACTATGACAGTCCTCCTTATTTCATGCAAGGACCTTTGGTCACCCAATGAACTTATCGATTTCCTTACAAATTGAAGTCATTTAACCAAAATTGATTAAAGAATGAAAAATACTTACTTGTCATGTGAAGATGAAATCTTCACCTTGATCTTGTTAAAAGTGGTTGAAGCAGATGCATTGATGCTTCCTCCAGATGAGATCCTTGTTGTAATTATAGGAAGATTGCCTTATTTCTATCAAGATGCTTAGAATTATACATCTTATCGTTATGATTAAAAAATTGTTGATTTACGTGAGATTGCATGGTATGTCTATCACACATGTGGACTATGGAACCTTATAGCATTCTATTGAAGTTACAACATCATGTAGAACCATAGAGCATTGAGGTCACTTGCCATGATTATCATCTTAAAGTAGTGAGACCCATCACTTAGTATTACTATGGTTGTATCAATGGACACCTTCATTCTACATTGAGTATTGTCCATACAAATTATGAATGAGGTATAATGAGACATCTTTTTGAGCATTATACTATAGATTATCCACTTCTATATGCCATCGAATATGTATCATCAAGCTCTGGGAATCCAAGTTGTCAAGACTGTTCTCTTTATATAAGGGATTCAATCTGAGGTTGTGACTATCACCGGTATGTTGAGATCATGCCATTGTAAGAATATTGAGATCACTATGGTATGGCATAGACTGAGACTGTGAGAGGCACCAAAACTGCTACCATGTACCCAATTTCTAAGAACTATGATCTAACATTGAGACCTCATATTTTGACTAAGACTACTTAATCATATTATGATATTCTATTATGACATCGAGATTCCAATAGCACCAAGACTCTGAGTAGTTGTAGACTACTGTTATAGACCGATTATTCAATCTTTGATGTCGATATTGATCCTTGAATGTGTCTTTTATGCCCTTTCTTTGACTTTTACACCTTAGCTCTGATACCATGTTGAAGAATTTAGGAAATTAGGTTAATAAGATTATTTGTGAGGTACTTTTTACCTTTTGTTTTATTCGCATAATTTTCTCTTGTTATTATCAGAGTGTGCTTTCTTACTTCATCAAATATTTACCAAAACAAAAGAGACGAGAACAAAATATGTTGGCTTTCTTCCAGGGTAAAAACATCTCACTCTTTGAGAGGAAAGCCCACACAAATTCTTCTTCTATAGATTCCAATTGACGAATACCAAAACCAATACCCTTGACCTATGTTTTCATTCCCAAAATAAGACACAATCATCCTTCTTCCTTGATTCCTTGATTTCTTCAAAGCTTGACCACTACAAAATTCAAACGTTGTGATATATTTGTGAACTTTGGCCTCAAAGAATTGTGCATCATACCTTCAATTGTCACTAGCATTGAGTTGCACCATGTAACACCTAGCTACATCATGTATCATTGATCATCATATCATTACCAAGCACAACACCTGAAATCATTAAGATATAGCACCGAGCATAACTGAGTATCATCTTATTAGCACACAACCCAGGCCTTATCGAAACTGTACCGCTCTGATATGTCCATCCACATTACAGTGATTATATGTTGAGACAATGAGGAAGATATCACTATAATGTCACCCCAAACTAGTCCACACTGTGATCACTGTGGTAAGAAAACTCCTTGTTGCCTTGACCACCGTGAACCTCTGAAAATGTACCGAGAATATTGTTGTGGATGATCTACACCTTATCTATGTTGTACCTATCCAGAATCTCAGAGATATATCAAACTATCACTGTAGAAATGTGAGGAGTATAGGCCCTATATGCCATTGTTTTCCCCACATTTGAGGCCACGTGATCATTTGAAAGTGTGTGTCTACATATGTTAGCCTACTTGTCATTTGTATACATTTTGAGGCCAACATCAAGAAAACAATGATTGTTCTTGTCTATTGGATGGATTCCAGTCAACTTGTAGACCTAGATACATTCTTTATATGCCTAATAAGGGTCATATATGACATTGAATTTCAAAAAAAAAAATCCCTTGCTCATGAATCCACGAAGCAAGAAAATAATAAATTATTTTCTTCATTACATCATTTACAAAAATCACAATTACATGTCATTATGAAGACCAAACCTAGTTACATTTTACGACATGAAGTATGGCTTAAAAGAAGATATGAAAGGTTTGAAGGAACGTTTGACAAAGTTGCTACAAGAAATGCATCCTAATGGTGAAAAGGTATTCCATGAAACTAATGATGAGAACAAAAGGAATGTTAATCATGGTTTTCGACTCTTAGGTTGAATACTAATCACATTATAAATATCAATATGAGAAAGTTTGATGCCAAGGATCCAGTAACATGGATACTAAAAATGGAGCAATATTTTGATATACAGGATGTGTAACACACAACCAAGGTACGCATTACATTTTTATAGTTAGAACCTAATCAAATTGTATGGTATTGATGGTTTATTTCTTGTAAAATACTTGTCACTCGGTAATTTTTACAAAGGAAATGATAGCATATTATGAGGACACAAATAGAAACACCTTTTTTAGCCAATTGATAAATCTCAATCAAAAGGGTTCAATGGAAGAGAACATTGAGGACTTGCAAAAATTGAATATCAGGGCAATTGATATTCCATAGGATCATAGCATTTATGTCTTCATAGGGACTTTAAAGGAAAACATCCAACATCAAGTTCACCTTTGGGAACCTAATTCATTGGAGATGACATTCAGGGGGAAAGAAAAGTCGAATGCAAAATTATGGCAAAAATGAACTTTACCACTCACAACTATAAATATGAAAGTGTTGTTGGTTCTAGCCTCCCACAACCTACAAGTTTGACACCACAACAACTGTAGGAAAAACGAGAAAGAGCAATTTGTTGCAATTGTGATAGAAACTACACTAAAGGTCATATGTGCATTGAGAAGAAATTATTTTGCAAAGATTGTGAAGAGGAGGAAGAAAAGTAATAAAAAACATCAAAGAATAGGATATAGACCAAGAGCTAACCCAGATAAGGAAGAAATTGATCTGACCACATCTTGTAATGCATTCACAGGAGTTACCACTCTTCAAACTCTCAAGATAAACGGATATGTCAAGAAGAAAAAATTAATAATGTTGATTGATTCGAGTAGCACCCATAATTTTATTCATTGTAAGATAACCAAGGAATTGAATTACTTTCTATATCCAACACCAGAGTCTCAAGTGATGGTTACAAACAAAGAACTATAAATTTCTCTAGAAATTTCCATAATGGAAAGCTAACCATAGGGGAATATTTATTGAATATTCCAATGCTTTCCATTCCAATAGGTTGTGTTGATGTCATACTAAGAGTCCAACACTTACAATCTTTGGAGACAATAACTTTTAATTTTGTAAGAACTTTTCTTGAAAATTTTCTAGGAAGAAATGGAAATTTAATTAATCGGTATCATAGGGAAACCAGGGAAGGTAATCAAATCTAATGACATGAAAATTATTTTGAATAAAGAACAACGAGGTATAATTTCATAATTATGCTCACTAGAGGTTCAAATATCAAAATCATCCATTTATCGATATCTCTAAAAAGGTATTTGACAGTCATTATAGGGTATTTAAGAATCTAAAAGGCCTCCCACCTATTCATGATAATGATTATGATATTCACTTGATTCCATGAAGTATTCCTCCAAACATTGGGCCTTATAGATATCCCTATGCGAAAAACAGTTTAATTGAACATATGGTTTTAGAAATTCTAGAGTTTAGTATAATTCAACCTTGCTAAATATCTTTCACCGCTCGAGTAGTATTGGTGCATAAGAAGGATGGATCATGACATATGTGTTTGGATTATAGGGAGCTCAACACGCTTATTGTTAAAGATAAATTTCCAATTCATGTCGTTGATGAGTTTATGGATTAATTACACAGATAAATTTACTTCAGCAAGCTAGATATTCATTTAGGATATCATCAAATTATAATGATAACTAAAGACATTTCAAAAATATCATTTGGAACTCATGAAGTTCATTATGAATTTTTTATCATGCTTTTTGGCCTTACTAATGCACTTTCTACATTTTAAGGTTTGATGAACTCTATTTTCAAACCCTTCCTTAGAACATTTGTGTTAGTATTTTTGGATGATATACTAATTAGAAAAAGTCATGGAAGGATCACGTTCAACTTGTTGACATGTTGCTCAAACTATTGGAGGAGAAACAATTATATGAAAAAAACTCCAAATATTTCTTTGGAGTAGAAGAGGTGGAATATTTGGGTCATATTGTATCTCATTAGGGTGTTAAGCTAGACCCTAAAAAAATTAAATCCATTAATGAATGGAAAATCCCCACAACCCTAAAACATCTTCAAGGATTTCTCAGGTTGAGAGAGTATTAAAGAAAGTTTGTAAGAATTATCAGAGAATAATAATGCCTCTAACAACATTGCTGAAAAAATATGCATTTTCTTAGACTCTAGAGGTAACTAAGGCCTTTTGTCATCTTAAAGAGACAATGTGCTAAACACCTCTCTTAGCTACAATAGACTTCATAAAAAACTTTATTATGGAATGCCATTCCTGAGGAAATTGAATTAATGGTGTTTTAATGCAAGAAGGAAGACCTATTTCTTTTGAAAGTCATCCAACCAAGGGAAACACAACTACTTATTAGAAGAAAATGTTGGAAATACTACATGCACTCAAGAAATGGCAACCTTGCGTTGGGAAGATACTTCAAGGTAAAAAGAGATCATGATAGTCTTAGATACTTTTTCGAACAAATATTATTTTAAGAAGAGTAGAAAAATGAGAAGAGTAGAAAAATTGGGTCACAAAGATGTTGTGTTATGACTTTGAAATAATCTACAAAAAAGGAAGTAAAATGATTTTGTAGATGCACTCTCAAGAAAGGATGAGGATGTGGAAGAATTTATTTGTGCCATTTCTATTATCCAACTTGATTGGATAAATGAAGTAAGCGAAGAATGGAAGAATGATGAAAAGGCATGGACACTCATTCAAAATAAATGTTGGCTTTTTCCTCCAAATCCAAGTGAATGTTAGAGTGCTCCAAGCACGCTCCAAGACTACTCCAATATTTCTCATAGTGTGCAAGAGTATGAGAGTGAGAGAGAGAGATAGAGAGATAGAGAGCTCCACCATAGAACTAAAAAAAGTTTCAACTGAAAAATACTAACACTGACCAAAGCCATGAATTGATCTTTAGAATTCTTTTTATCGTTCAGCCCTCTATTTTCTTCATTTTCCTTCATTTTTCCTTCAATTTCCCTCTCATGAAAATGTGTGATCTTTCACCTTCCTTTTCTCCTATATTCCATTATTTCATGAATAAAATGTCAATTAAAGTCTCTTAGCATTTTCAAATGCCTTTTCCAATTTCCTTAGCCATTTAATTAACCAAAAGTGACACCGACTAGGATGTTTTTCCACCATTAAGCTTGGAATGTGTGTCCCATGACCTTGGTCTTATATTTTCCTTTTACATATGAATATCAACCAGGGATGTTACAATTACAATCACTTAAAAATAAGTTTATAATTTATATTATAAATTACATATAAATATTTAAGTTTTCCAATGGGCAAGCGATTTTAAATTCCTACAACCATTAGGATTTTCCCACTTAACATTGTAAATAGAAGCAATATTGCCTTAATTATACACTCAATCTTCTTGAGCGAGAAATTATTAATTGTTCGTATAAAATCCCAACAAAATTTAATGTAACAACAACTCTCTACAAATAGTGTTTTAATAATTTTTTTTATTTTTTGTAAAATTACCTTGTGAAAACATAAAAGCTTGAGCCAAATCAATGGTAGCATATACATTAATGCATTATATCAAGGGATAATATTTTGGGATAGTGCCACTCTAACAATGATAAAGAAAAAATTACGGTGTAGCCAAAATTCCCCAAAGCAAGTGAGGGATCGGGAATTCTCTCCTTTCTCCAAATTATTTCATTTCCCACTCCTAACTTCCAATTAGGCAGGAAAAGGTTCATCTGTTCACTTATTAAGGTTCATATGTTCACCTATTTTATATGACTAGTAATTTATTATTGAGAACTACCCACAAAAAATCATGATAATATAATTATAATTATAATAATAATAACCAAATATCAAATTTTTTGATACATGGATTGTACTTCAATGTGCACTAAATTTTATGCAATCTTATCCTTTGAATGAAATTAATTAAAGCTTTAACACTTGATAAAATTTTGCGTGCCGTTGTGAAAAAATTCAAATCATGATTTTCTAAACATTTAAGACTTATGAAAATTTCTGTGGTGAATAATTTAGATAACATTTATACTTTTTTAATATTTTTTGTGACTTCTAAGCACCTGAAGGAGCTCACAAAAGTGATATTCAAAAACTAGGAACTTCGGGAAACTTGCTACAATTAAATTTGTACGATGGAAAGGCACTGTTGATGGAAAGGCACTGTTTTTCAAATTGCAACAGATTGATTCATTATCTGGCTTTCTTTCAAATATGAAAGAGCGTTGGCTTTTTTGTTCACCATTTTTAAGCCATTTTAGCCCCTTTTCTCTCTTTACCACTACTTTTATGTTACATGATTGAATTTTCGTCATAGAATTGGTTTTATTCGAGTAAATACGTGTTAAAATTTGATGAAAATTGTTCAAATTCGAAAGATAAATTGTGTAGACAACCTTTCCCCTTTAATAATAACTATAATGATTTCGCTAGATTAGTGAATATCATATGGCATATGAAATCCTTTTTCATTTTATAATTTGTATTATTCAAGTTGTTGGGCTTTTTCTTTAAACCATTAGTTAGTGAAGGAATAGTTATGTATTAACTGAAAGTTGCATGTACTTTCAATGCATTCTCCAATTTGGCACATTCTCCAATTTGGCACATTTTACATATTTCTTGACCCATGCAATTACAAATAGACTGATAAAAAGTTCTATAATTTCATATAAACAATAAGTGAGTCATGTACGGTAGACAACACTAATGAACTATATTTATGATTTGCAGTACATTATGTTTAATTATTTGAATAAGAATTATTTTAATTTATACATATGACGTGACAGGTTCATAATGGAACTAATATATGAACTCTTAGGTTGGAGATAGAAAACTACGTTGCATTTAGTGAGTTTGTAGTGGATCTTCGCTAGATAAGAAATTCAAATCCATGCATTGGAGTTGGTACTGGGTCAACCGCTTTTATCTAACATTCATTAGCATTTTATTTTAGCATATACAAAAATAGGTATGCAAATTTGTCTCATATCCTTCCAATGGTGGCAACAATGTTTTTAATAATTTTTCAAAATGTAGATTTATATTTCCTGTACTCAGGTTCATGAATAGAAACATTCTTCGCATTTGTTTTCATTTGAAAATTGAAATTCCATTAAAAGACATTGTAAAAATTAACTAGCATGAATGTTTAGATTAAATTTATTTTTAAAAACTTCAGTTTTAATTTCATATAGCACAGAAGACAATACTAAAATATATTCAAGGTATCCACACTATGTTTAATTATGCTATTGAAAAATATTGCTATAAGGGAATTAGTAAAAAGTCCCTTGATTGGAAATTGGTATGGAAAACACTATCATTGTACTCAATAATGTTTAAAACTCCATTTCTCTTCTAGATTTCCATGACTCCAGTCTATTGTGCACACATATCCACACTGGTGCGTACAATAGAAAAATAAAAGTAGAAACAACCAGGAAAAGATCAAAATGTTATGCCCTTAATAAACATGATTTTCCTAATAATTTCATCTTTCTATAGATGCGACAAGAAATTACAAATAAGAACTCATCTCTTTAACCTACTAGGGAACACAAACTAGAGAAAGCATGAAAATTTTATTCCATTCATTGATCATTATTCTGCTTTCTTGAAGTTTCCTACTTCTTTTATTGTTTTTCATAGTTAATAGGATTGTAGACAAAAAATAATATGAAAAATGAATTATATTCTTTTGCAGAGGTGGTTTGCAAATACACGAAAGTAACAACACCAAGTTAGTTGAATGTTTCATTATAATGTTCATTTTTTTGTGTTTCATTCCAAATACAATTTCTCCTTCGTATTTTGCAAACATAGGACAATCTCATTTAGTTAACCAACTTTAATGAAAATTTCACCAAACAACTATAGAAAAATGGTTGAAATAACTAATGTTGGCATTTACCAATAAAGAAAATAATGCAACCACGATGTCACTATTGATGATGCCTTGAACACAAATAATATTTTTAGACTCCAAGCATTTTCATACAATCGAGGTGATTGTATTTTCAATGCAATTGAAGTACTTTTTCATTTTCGTTATACATCCACTAAATTGTGAAATAGAGCAATTCACCACTCCTTGATGTGCTTGGAATAAGGGAGTATAAAACAAGGAAAATTTTAAGGATGGAAAACTTTCTTGAAGTTTAAAAACATTGGTGAATCTCCCTAATCCCTAATATGCGAACTATATAATGTTTATTGATATATTTGTAAAATTATTCGAATTTATAATTATTTTATATATAGTGTCTATATATGTTGGCGATTTTTTAAGGTAAAATAATTTATATTTCTAAAATTGGGGAAAATCGTCTTTTATAAAATTAGAAATTGGTGAATCTTTTTTGTGGAAAAATCATGGAAAATTAGCCCACTGGGCGAACATTAGCCCCTAAATGTTTCCATGGTATAAAAGAAATAGAATAATTTCAATATGAGCTAGCACCTAATTTCCTATATCAACTTCATGGAATTCATGACGTTTAAACATATTTGTGAAGAATGCTTCTTGCTTCAAATGGTCATACTAACAAAGAACGAGGACAATGGGGAGATACATTTTGCGTATGTTGGTTGTTGAAATGGTTGAACTCACCAATAGGAATTTGGTGAAGAAGAAAAAAAAAGTTATTCTCTCTTCAATTCAAACAAATTAACAAACCCATTGCATATGTTATTCCATGGTGAGAACCCTCTTAGTAGGCACTATGCACCATTATTATATAGGAAAATAGGTCAATCCATTGTAACATGCAATGATTGCTTCTCTCCTTCATGCAAAGATATAGAAAGTTGTTATCACCAAAAAATGATCAGGGAACCATTTCTAACTAGGTGGATCGAAATAAACCATTTAGGATTAATTTTACCATTGTAAAATCACTTTCACCATGGGAAATAATTTAGTAAATCATTTTTATTAAATTATTTTCTTATTAAAATGAAAAATAACCCATGAGAATAATTGAATAAATCATTTTTTTATTTAATTTTCTCTAGGACTAATTATTCAATCATTATTTGATAATTATTCATTGTCACATTTGGCTAAATCCTAAGAATAATTAAATAAATCTTATTTTTATTATTCCTACTATTATAGAATAATAGTAAAATCTTTTTTTTCTCGGTAAAAAACTAATCTATTAAAATATGTACAGAGGTCGAAAATACATCATGGTGAAACCAGTGAGAAACAGGCTCTGGGCATGACACTCGAGAGCTGAGAATGCACCAAACACAAAAGCAAGAGCTCGCCCATGCAGGGGTACCAGACTAAAACCGAAACTGACCACAGAAGCAAGCCCACGCATGGGAAACAAACTAAAAACCGAGACTGACCAAAGGAGCAAGCCCACGCAGGGGCATCAGACAAAAAGGAGATTGACCACCAGAGCAAGCCCACACAGGGGCACCATCCATTTCCTCCCTCGCAGGGGAGACTGTTCTTACCCGATCCATTAACAAAAATTCCGATACAGAGATGACAAAACAGAAATCGAAAGCGACCATAAGCTTTGAGGTTAGAACTGAACCAAAGACAAATAGCAAATAAGACCAGGAGACCAGGCGAAAAGCCAAAAAAACCTTGAGTGCGGGCGTCTTCATTCATCCATTTGCTCTTCCTCAATTCGGCACCACCCATAGGCTTCTCTTTCAGCATCGGTAGGAAATGTCGCTACCACTTCCCCAGCTTCCGTCCTTTGAACGTTCTGAGTTTGCTTAGCATTTTCCGTGTTTGAAGCCGGTCCCTTTACCTCCTGCTCCTTATCAGCTTCAGGAGCCTGCGCGGCTTGCCCCGGGTTGACATTCATCCGTTGCCTTTGTTCATCCAGGGAGTCGTCATCGTCTTGTGCATTTTCGATGAACAAGATAGAGACATGCGTGCTGATCCGTGGATTATTTGTGGAGCTAGTGAAATTGAATATGGTGGAGCCGAAGGCTAGCAAGGTAGCCGAGCTCGAAGCCCCTGCATCCAAGAATTGACTGGAATGGAGGGGGTTAGCTCTAGTAGAGCGAGCAAGATTACAGTGGCAGCAATGGCCAACATTGTCCCCATCATGCCTGCGTGAGACTCCCCCTATGGAAGTGCCTCGACGGCTAAGCATACGCTGTCGAGGTTTGACCATTGAGGGACAAGAATTCCAACAAGCCACGGGATAAACCAGATTCTCTGCTACCAGAGTCGAACGAGTGATGAGCTCGTCCGACAGAGAAGGTATCTCTACGAAGACAGAGAGGCCAGTCGTCTGCATAACCACCAACATTCCCTGTTCATACCCTGTTTTATCCCTATCGTCCTCACCTACCCTGCTCAGGATCACATCCGCCATAACTGTTGCCATCCTCTGGGCCGAATAACCTCTCCAGGCATTTACTGTCCCATGCCTCTTTGCTTTAAACCGCCTGCGTCCTTTCCTGGTGTTTACCGTGGGTGCCACGTGATGGTCGAAGGTCGGCATGTGTCCAGCCACCCACGCCTGTCCCGTCTCACATATCACCCGCATCCG
>APFE031695825.1:17321-59187 GCA_000404065.3 Pinus taeda | reverse complement strand
ATATTATCCCTCTCCAAAAAATATAATAAAGAATTGCTAATGGTTATATCTTGATTTGGTCAATATTATTTTATTATTCTCCATTTTTGAGATTAATTCAATACATTGTATAAATAGGAGGGTTTTCCATTCATTCTTCACCATGATCATTATCATAATCATCATTATAATCTCTTTTCACTTGAACTCCCATTTGAGTTCTCCACATTGTTTTGGGTTTTCCACACATTAAGATAGATAATTTATTACTGAAGCATCGAGGAAATCAAAGGACCCATCTCACGTAGGGGGATTTGCAGACCATATTTGTACATCTCCTTCACCAGGCATTATCAATAAAAGATTTATTCATTCTAAATTATTTCCATTTGAGTTATTGCATTGGATATATATATTGTTGTTCGTTGTCTTGGATCATATAAGTTGTTTTTTTGCAGGTCTTCCAAGTTTTATTACAAATCTAACGTGTAAGCAACCACTAATTGTTTTTAGGGTTATGTTTCACCAAGTGACTTAAGTGAAGCATTTTTGGTACACCTTCCAAGAAATTTCATACTAACAAATTGTGACTCCACTTGTGTAATAACAATGTTCTTGGGTGACTGACGTTTCAGTAAATTCTAGGGTTTTATACAACTATTTTTAGCCTCTCAATTTCTATTTATAGTATTATTTCATTTATTGACAAATTTTCAGATTCTGGTGCTTTTTTTGCTCTTTCCATAAGTTATAGGTACCAACCAAGCAAAAGACGGCAAAATATGTGCAAGATCTACAAACTGAGAATCCTGGGAGAAAAACTCACTTTTCAACCCCATATCTGCACTCCAAAGTGCACTTTTTGGGCCAAAAACATTGCTTTCCACTGTTCCAGGTCAGTGAGTGCATTTTGAATTTTTGTTTGGAAATTTTTGAGAATTGTTTCAGATTTTCTAAGAGTGTCGTTTGTAGACTGGAAATGCTACTTATCTCTTTTTTCAGTCTCCCCTAGGCCTAGATTCTCTTATTTTTTCTCTTTGAGGAAGGAAAAATCCCCCCTACGGTTTAGAGTACGCCTCCACATTATTAGGAAGAGATTGGTCGAGTGAGCAGTCTCAAGTTTCAACATTTTTAGCCACTAATTTTCACAGTCTAATCCATTATTTTTGAGCACTTTTGGATAGGTTTATTTTACATTTTCTCCCTTTATAGTTTTGGTTTTCCTTTTCCCCATTAGGATCCCCTTGAAAATTATATATTTTGGAGCTTTATACCTATCCTTTGCAACATTTTTCACCTCTAATTTTTGTTGTTTGTCTAAACCATTTACAATAGAATAATGCCTCCAGATCTTAGTCCCTTTGACATTAGGCCTTTTTGGCATATTATGTGTCTTTGAGTAGCTTTGTTTTCCCTCTTTTCCTTAGTTTCTTAATAACCTTTTTGGGTGGGGTTTTGTGTGCTTTATTGGTTGTTTATTTTTCTTTCATTTTTAGCATTATTTATAGTATTTCAACACTTTATTTTCAATACCACATGGCATGATAAACCATGCTCAATTAACTCATCCACTTGACACATTGTTTTTACACACACATACCCTAAGTGGGTATGAGCTTGGTTAACAATGCCAAGGCAAGACTTGAAGCACTGCACGTTAATAACTTAACCTACATAAATTAAGCCCACAGCCAAACAACCTTTGTATTTTAGGTGTAGGATTAGTGGGATAGGATTTTAATAACACCCATCGATCACTTACATTGAGATATAGAAGTTGACATATTATGGAGCTCAAAATCCTTCACCATCCCACGGTCCAAAGTTGGAGTGCATCAGAAACTTGATTCAAAAGGGATTAGGCTAGGTCATCATGCAAGTGGTTCTCCTCTAGGCTACGCAAGTTGTGGCAAGGAATAACGTGCATTAGCTGACTACTAGGAAGCTCAAGACTTGACCACCCCCATGGGGAAAATGTAATCGTAGTGACAAATCTTAGGAAAACACCCTATAGGACTGGCTGTGGGAAGAAGCTGGTTCTCTACCCTACCTTTCTCTCGACAACTCTACTGGTAGGGATGAGATTCCATCAAGTAAGAGGTTATTTGGAAGGTCATCTTAAACAATAGATTTAGGATTGTTTGAAGATTTCGACCACCTAAAGGCCAGAGGTATTTTTCTTTGATAAGATGTGTTTTCATGTATTAGATTAACATCATTAATATAGTTAGTTTACACTTCGCACCAGTGCACTATGTGTTTTCTTGTTGTTTCTTTGTATTTTATTCTTATCATCACCTGTTATTACTTAGAGTCATCATGTCTTGGCATTATTGTTCCCCCTAGGCATTTTTTGCAGATAATTGAAGTCCTTCGCCCTTAGTTCCTATTAGGACATATTACTCCTTCCTATTGAGTTAGAGTACATCCTCCTAGTCCCCCATCGAGTCATCATTCTGATTTTGATTCTACTGATTCTCCCAATTCTTCCTTTGATTTCACGTCTTCTCACAAAGAACTAATGTGGGTGCGGGAAACCAAGGTGGTAACCCAGGTACCAACTAGGGTAACCCCATAAGTGAAACCTCCACCAATGTGGTCACTCCTCCTCCATTGCTTCCTTTTATGGCTGGATTGAGTCTCCCTGATTTCAGCTAGCTCATTAACAATCCTCTTGTCTCAAATCCTTGACATTAAATTTGTTTTAAGAAATCAGTCAAATGCACTTGATTATATGAAATAAATAAGTAGAACAATGATTTAATACTAAATATTTGAAGATATCAAATGCATAACTATGCCCAATAACAAATTAAATTGCGATGGAGAGCTTGCCGAGGAGAGCTTTGCATTTTTTCTCCTTGGAAAGTTGTCCTTCACATTGTTTGAACTCTGCATTGGAATTTTGTAATAATTCTATTTGAATTACCTTCATTTTGATTACATCTGGTGGTAATTCCTTTCCTCATTGCATTAGAACATTGGAATTAGAATTAGGAGTGAATACACACTTTTTCACTACAGATAACTTCGAAAAGTCACACATGATAGTATAAGAAGAGTGAGTTGGCAATCAAGCACTATATAAAAATGGTTTAATCATTTTTACATTTACACAAATTTCATGTTGTGCCAAGGTTGTTTTAATTGTGAAAAGTTTAAATGCAACTTTACACTCTAGAAAACTAAATTTTAATACTCAACAATTGTAAGTAACATCTGTTGGAGAATCTAATTCCAACCATTTGTTAGGTGTCAAAATCGTCCCTCAATCCTCTGCTCCATGTTTTGTTCTTTTTGTTAGTGTCAGTATATGCATACTTCCATTAGGTATCATATCTTCTCTTTGTAATTTCATTTTAGGTGTCTCATACTGAATTTTTTATCATTCCACTGGGTCATGCCAAAATGGTCCACTGATGGTTGTCTTCTTCTTAGAAAATAAAATTTTCCCTCAAGGCGTATAGTTGCTGACCCATCTCCATGTTGCATTCAGTTATGGCTTCAGTTATGTTATTTTTAGAGTTAAGGCAGTTATGTTTCCATTAGGTCGTAGGGTTCATTTCCAAGGTCAAAAGCATAGTTTCAAGTGTAAATAAAGAGTAGCATAGGTATGAGGAAGACCAATATACAAAGAGTGATTGGTAGTATGTCATGGTTATTGTACAAATATCTTATTTCACTGATGTAATTTTCATCAAACATAGTATTTTAGTTGATTCATATTTTTTTATGTAATTCAATTAATTTCATGTAATAAGTGTTCCCATAAGCTACCCAAGCATTTCTTCTTGATGCAAGAAAATGAATCCATTGAAGAGATCAGTTCAATCAAAGCATCATCCACCTAAAAGGAGACAAAGAAAAGAAAGTATTAAACAGAGATTAGAAGACAAAGTAAAAGTTCCAAAAAACATATAAAGTGGGTTTTTTCTAAGGAAAAATCAAAAGCACCCTCTATATAAGATTTCAAAATCTTTCAAAATTCATCATATTCATTTGACAAAGAGAGAAAAGAGAGAGAAGAGAGTTTAAGGAGAGATGGAATCGAATTGGTGGCTGAGCAAAGCAGAGGCGCTGCGCATAGCTGCCTCCTGGAAAATATCAGAGCCGCTGCGCATAGAGTAGGAGGGTCGTGCACAGGGAAGATCATGGAAGCGCTGCACGTAGAGAAGGGAACATTGAGCATACAAACAGAGTGTTGCACATAGAGCGTGTGTGCCCGTGCATTTTTACACGGCGCTGCGCATACAACCAGAGCGTTGCGCACTTGTACAAAGCATTGTGCATAAAGCCAGCAAACAACAAGACCACCCTAACAACCATATAAATCACTCTTTTGCTACCTAGATCCTCTAAGCAATTAAGTACACTCTTTGAACCATCCTCCCGAAACTCATTTCACAATTATGAAGTTTGTTTTCTATTTAAATTTTCAAACCCTAGATTGAAATTTTCAAACTCTAGGTTGTCTAAAAACCTCCCTGCTTACCATATCCCTTATTCCCACATTTTTTTTTCAAATCCATACACCTATCCCTTATACCCTAATCCCCAAAACAAAATCCCTACACCTATCCCCTATACCCTAATCCCCAAAACAAAATCCTTAAACCCATATTTACTAAACATTCCCTACCAAAAAATACCCACCTTCTCACTCTAAAATCATACATATCTCATCCTACATCTCACAAACTCCTCTCCCATTCCCCTATCCCTATTCACCACAACTCACTTCTTGATTTCCTTCTCTAGGGTTTCAAATTTTTAAATTCAAAAGACATGGATAAAGAGGATAGAGATTATGAGGAGGAGGAAAACACTGGTAGTGAAAGCATGGGAGATGAACCTCAGCATCAGAGAAAACCACACAAGGGAGGCAGAATTATCAAAGAAGAACCATCAAACATCAGAGAGTTACAGGATTCTCATAAGACTATCTCTTGTTTCAGGCATCTAGGGTGTTACGAGTTTTGTGAGGAATTACAAAGAGTTCAACATCATCCTAAGCTAACCAGAATTTTTGTAGCCAATCTTCGTAATAACAAGGTAACTCTTGCGGGGGTGACATTTATAGTTTCATCCTCCATCATTGTTGATGCTATAAGGATTCTGTTGTGGGGGAAAAATGGTATAAAGCACAATATTTGGATGAGAACTACTATGAGCCATACATCAAGCCCAGGTACAGGAATGAAAAGAAGAGGACCTTTCCTTTCAATTTCCTTGACGACAAGTATGTCCCTATGATGAGGATCATTATGAAGTATTTTACATGTGAGGGCAGATTTTCCAGATTGTACACCTATCATATTAGGCTTCTTATGCACTTCAACTTGGCGAGAGCTAAGTATGTCATTTCATAACTTTAGCAAGAGAACAAGCAGATAAGTAACAAACAAGTCCTCATGGAGCTAGAACTTCTCAAAGCAAAGAGGCAAGGTGACAAAGGCAAGTCAATAATGCAAGAGGAAGAAACCCCAGCCACCTTGATTACAAAACAAAGGCTTGAAAAGGAGATTGAGGAGGATAGAGAAACATGGCTTGACAAGGTCAATTTGCATTTGGAGAATTTGCTACAAAGGGCCAATAGGGACAATCAAATCATTAGGCACATGTCTCACCATTACAGGTCCCAGAACAAGATTTGCAACACAAGAGTCAAGCAAATAAAGACAAGGCTAAAACAAGCACTCAAAGGAAAAAAGGAGGGTCATAGGTTAAGTTGCTTTTTAAAGATTCCTTGGCTAACCCAGACACTTGATGGTGGTGTTCTCCACAAATTTAGAGTAAGTTTTGAGAATTTTTTCCTTTTAAAGAATTTTGTAATTTTTGACTTAGAAAAATTGGCTCTATGGCGTTGCGCTTTTTGTAGGGGCATCAAAATAGAAAATGGTGAGAATTTTTGGATTCACAATGATGACTACATGCACCCTATGCATTTTCTAATCTTTTGGAGCAAAACTGGTCAATGAAAGGGTCAAAAAACACCCAAAAAATGACCTTTCTACCCATGACGCTGCACACAGAAGTAGTCTTGGGAAAATCCATTTGTGGGGGGTCAAATCAACTCCAAATGGGAAAATAAAGGCATATTTGGAAAGAAGACAAGGCAGGCTTTCCAATGAGCTATCATGAGCTCAATTTTAACACCAGGAAGACCTCCAAAATGGTCCTGAAAAACGTGCTTCCCATAGAGCTTGGGCACTGCACATAGGACAATTTTATGCTGAATTTTCACTTCATTATGCCATGACTGTAATTTTGGATGTTCTCTCATAGATGATATTTTTACTGATGTAATTAGTGACTAGGCATGTAAATATGATGGATAGTAGTTACTAGAGGGTAGATTCACTAGATTAAAATTTATCTTGAGGACAAATGAATCAATTTCCTCTCTTTTAGAGGCAAGTTGTTAGGTTGCCTAGATTCCAGTTTCTTGTTCAGTTTTTGATGGTTCAGTTCCTCATCCCAGGGATTCAACCCTTGAGGATGGGAGGAGATTGAATTAATGTCTATATCTTCCTTTAATTTCTCATTGTAAAGGGTTGGACTCATTTCGACACTTATGCTTTGATTAGACTTTATTCTGTATCAGTTTTCAGCAGGAGATTAATGAAAAGTTACAGCTATTTCCTTGGGATCCATGTGGTATGATGTTCAATTCATTTTTATCTATTGTGATCATATGTTAAAATGTTTTTTTACTTCATCAATCATTTCATCTCTTTTAAGTGGATGTTTTCAAGTTGATAGGCAGAACCCATAATATTTATGCTCTGTTTTGGGAAAATATTCATAGTCTACGTTTTCTTCAGTTTAGGAAGAATCCATGTTGCTTACATGCTCCTTCTATCTTCGCACATGTCTTGAATCACTTCACCCATCAAACCCTAGAGTGTTGAGCATTGTGCCTACCTTGCCCCATCAAATACCCTGCAATTTTGACCTAATTTCCTTGCCCTAACTGTTTGGCTCCTCTTGATCTAGCAAAACCCTTCAAAATCAAATCAAACCTTGTGCTACTATACCTGGCCTAATATCATTTTCTTGATCCAGTCATCTTATATGAGATCCTTATAGAGAGAGCCCTCTCCTAGCCTAGTAGGGTTAGCTACTTGGCTAAGCGTGGTTTGTGGTTACCTTGGCATTGCCTTCCTTCAGCCTGAGGTTCAATCTAAGTGTTAACATAGTGGTGACCATACAAGGGAATGAAAGATAAAAAGTTAATCAACCCAGTAAGATGTTTTATTTGAATTCTTAAGCTTGTGGATGATGAGTTTTAGAATTTAATAGGCTGAATTGGAAAGTTGTAAAGAAATATCTTAAATTTCAAAACTAGACACACTGGCTTCCCGAAAGTAAATCATATCTAATCCAAATCCGAATCCTCCAACCATTGTGAGTGATCCTCATAAAATTGAATGAAAATCTAAGAAGTCTGTGGAGAAATCCAGTTTAACTGGAGAACAATCAAGTGAGGATTTCATTCCTCGAGTTAATTCACTCCCGAGAAGGTTATACACTTTGCAAAACATTGAGTTCAATATTAATTTTGATCAGAGTTTATTTCATAGTAAATATTTAAGTTGGATTGATCGGATAGTTGTTGATTCCTCCATATCTCTTTATATCCCCATTGAAGACTTGTTTTCACACAATAAATCAGGTTCACAACGTATTCACACTCTTGATCATTTTGCAGAACCTATCTTCAAACTTAAACACTTGGGTGCAAAATAAGATTCATAGACCATGTTTCGATTTTTGAAATACTTCTTTTGCATCTACTACCACTCAAACTATCTCTCATCCTCCGCCTTCTTCTTCACAAATTTTTCACACCACTCAAGCTATCATTAATCCCCCTTTGATTATACCTAATATCCCAATCCTTGTTTGAAATCCACCACCTCCCCCCACCTCTAGTTATGGCTGCCCGCTACGCACCCCTTGTTTTTCCTCAAAATCCTAATGCCATGCCTCCTAATTATCAAACCAAAATACCTTTCTTCGACGGAACCTAAACTATTGCATATCAATAGCACGTAGAGAAGATGAATGATTTCTTTGACCTCCATGAAGTTGAAATTGAAGATGTGATGATGAGGCTATTTGTACAAAGTTTTGGAGGAGAAGTTTGGAAATGGTTTAGAGCCCTACCAGTAGCTTCTATCACTACTCTACCTATCCTCCCAAGGTAGTTTCTAGATCGGTGGGAGGTGAAGAAGAATCCCCTTCAGATTTTGTCTGAATATGAGAACATCAAAATAAATGTTGGCAAGAGTGTGCAAGAATATTGTGTGAGATTTAATGTAGTATACAATGCTATCCGTTCAAATATCAAACCACCAGAGGGATTAGCTTTGCTTAAGTTTCCAAATGGATTTGATGCCAATATGGCATATCAGTTGCGTGAACATGATTCGACAACTCTAGAAGACATGCAAAATAATGTTGTGACTGTAAAAGTGAACTTGCTGGCCAAAAGAGCAAGAAGCATCTACCTAAGATGTAAAAATGGATACATTGATTCGGACAATGGAAAGGATGGTTGACTAGTTGTCCATCATAGATAGACCTGAACCGCAAATTTGAAACCCAAACTTTAGAGGACAACAACAACGCCAATTCTGAATCAAGCAAAGAGAGAAAAGAGCACCAAAACAACTAGTGCAACAACAACAGCAGATCAGAACTCCCTTACAGCAGAATTATTTTCAAGAAGTGGAAGAAGAAGAGGAGGAAGATCCGGTAATTGCAACAAATCACTTCTTCACTGCAGATGGTATGCCTATATTTCTGACCGAAGATGAGGAGTATGCAGAAAGTTCTGACATTATAAAGGATTAGGACTACATCTTAGCAAATGATGTTGTTTTGGAGGCCAAATCTAATGATTATTAGTGTGGTTACATGAATTCTTTGAGCACACAACAGAGACAATATCCTTTGAGGAGAAGAGATGTACCAGTCAGTCCTATTCAGAAGAGGAAGGATGTTCAGTCAAAGAATGATCTCTCAAACAATTAGAAAAAAGGAAAGGAGCATGTCGATCAGAATCCTAGCAAGGTAAATCAGCCATCAACAAGTACAACTGCAAAAGAGAAAGACAATCAGAAAAAGGATAGTGCAACGAAGGAGCAAACAGATAAGAGGGAAATTGGTGTCAAAGAGGTAGAAAAGGTCACATTTTTTAATTTAGAAAGTGAAATTGCTAAATTGAAAATTTCCATTCCTTTGACTGAGCTTGTTAAGAATAGCCATTAAAAACACCATGTGTCTATAATACTGCAAATTGATCCTTTGTTTGACATGGTGAATGTTGAGGATGCTCATCCTGAACTTATTTTTGGTCCAACAATAGAAGGTCAGCTAGAATATAGTAAAGTCCTACCCTTTTATTTGAGTCTTAGATTGCATGAGTATATTATTCATAATGTTATGCTTGATTCCATAGCCTCCCACAATTTGATGCCCAAGGCTATCATGGGAAAGTTGGGCCTGGATATCACCCGAAAATATCACGATTTTTATGCATTTTATTCTAGTAGAGTTCACTGCATTGGTCTCATCAAAGATTTGGTGGTTTCCTTAGATCAAATCCCAACTAAGAATGTCTTGATGGATGTGTTAGTAGCTGATATACCACCTTGATTTGTTATGTTGTTGTCTAGATCGTGGGGAGCCAAACTCAAAGGAACTTTACAACTTGACTTCTCTTATGATACAATCCCTATTTTCGGTCAATTGAGGAAGTTGTACTGGGAAAAGAAGATGAAATATATGATCACTAGTAAAAAGAAGCCCATAAATCATCCGATAAATGCTATACATACAGATTTAAAGTCTTTTGTTTTGTACACTGATAGTGGATTGAATGATGTAGATATTTAGCTCGTAGAAGTAGATGATGCACATAAAATTTCTGAGAGTTTTAGAGTAGTTCTTAATCAAGAAAAGAAAAAAGTGGCAGTTCCTTCTGAGCAACCTCCATAGGAGTAGAAAATCAGTGAAGAATAGAAAAATGAAGCAACCAGCAAAGTTAAGATCGAAACAAAAGCAAAATTCCAACATCTGGAAGACAAAGATGGCCTTTGGAGCATGGACTTCGATGGTGCTTTGTGTAAAGACGTGGATGTATTGGAATTTGGATTCGAGATCCTATTTTTCAACCAGACAAAGTCCCAAGTAATGTTAGAATGTGTTCCTATAAGTTAGCTTACGATTGCTCTAACAATGAAGCATAGTACGAGGCATTGATTACAGGTCTAAATATTTTGAAGAAGCTGGGTGCAAAAAGGATTTCTGTTTATGGTGATTCAGAGCTAGTGATTAAACAAGCCAAACGAGAATATCAAGAAAAGCATCCACATATGAGATCTTATAGGAATACAGTCCTGGATATCTTGAAAATGTTTCCAAAATACACATTGAAAGTAGTGCCGAGAAGTCAAAATGTCATTGCTAATTCACTTGCTACAGTAGAAAGCAATCTGAAAATTCCAATGAATTTTAGCAATAAATTTGAAATTCATGTCAAACATAGGCCTACTGTTATTGATAATTTGAGATATTGGCAAGTTTTCTAGGATGAAAATGAAATTAATTCCTTTTTACAGAATGAAGGGAAGTTTAAGCATGCTTTCATTGATGATGTTTGTGATTCTGATGAACAAGATATTGAGGTAAATCAGATGGATGTTTTACAGATAAAGGATAATGTTATTCCTAGAGGTCTTATACCTGTAGAGGAGTTGTTTGATCATATGATGTGGCAAGAAAACCAAACTTGGTTCCTACTGACAAAGGAGTTGAAGATGTAAACATTGGGACAAAGACTAACCCAAGCTTGTTAAGCTATCAAAAAAATTATCTCCTGAGTCAAAGGCTAAGTATGTTAAGTTCCTACATGAATTTTCTAATATTTCTGCATGGGATTACTCAGATTTGAAAGTGTATGACAAGAACATCATTCAACATACCATACCTATGAAGCCAGATCAAAAGCCCTCAAGACAAAAGTTGAGGAGGATAAACCCAAAGCTGTTTCCATTTATCGAGAAAGAGGTAAATAGATTTTTTAAATCTGGTATCATTGTTCCAATTAGATTATGTGATTCGGTTTCAAATTTGGTAATGGTATAGAAAAGGACTGGAGATATAAGGTTGTGCATTGATTTCCAGAACCTAAATAAAGTATCCCTGAAAGACAATTATCCTCTTCCTAATATGGACCATATTCTGCAAAGAGTAGTTGGAGCATCATAGATGTCACTACTAGATGGATGCTCAAGTTACAATCATATTTTGAGGCACGAAAAAGACCAAGATAAAACTGCCTTCACAACATCATGGGGGACTTTTCAATATGCCAAGATGCCATTTGGGATAAATAATGTCGGGGCCACTTTTCAGCAGGCTATGGATATAGCTTTCACTAATAAGAAGGATGTTTTCTTAGTGGTTTACTTAGATGACTTGACAATATTTTCTGGTTTTGATGATGAGCATTTACACCACCTGAGGATTGTTTTTAAGAAATGTAGGGAGTTCGAGATTTCTTTAAATCCAAAGACGAGTCCTTTTGCCATGGATGAAGGAAAGCTCCTTGGTCATATTATTTCCAAATATTGTATTTGCATCGATCCTTCTAGGATGGAGGAAATTCAGCAAATAGACTTTCCATGCAACAAAAAGGAGATCCAAGCCTTAAATGGTAAGATGAACTTCTTGCGCAGATTTATACCAACTTTGGTTGAGCATTTGCATGAGTTAACTAATATGTTGAAGAAGGACAGCACTGTGAAATGTACTGAAGATGCCATGAAAATTTTCAACTTGGTAAAGCTTCGTTTAACCACAACCTTTGTTTTGATTATTCCCGATTACACTCATGACTTTATTATATTTTCATTTGCATTTGAGCACACTTTGGTTACGGTGTTGATGCAAAAGAAAGATCGGGTGGAGTAGCCCATTGCATTTTTTAGTCATATTATCAGAGATGCTGCTCTGCGCTATAACATCATTGAGACACAAGCTTGGCTCTTATAAAGCCATTAAAGGATTTTCGAGTCTACCCTCTGCATTCGACCATAGCATATGTTCCCAACGTGGATATCAAAGATGTCCTCATGAAAACTAATCCGGAAGGAAGAAGGGGTAGGTGGATAGTAGTGATGTTAGAGTATGATCTTGAGATGAAGCCCATGAAACTGATCAAAGGTCAAGGCTTGGCAAAACTCATGGCTGAGTCAAATCTTCATGCTCTAGACATAAATCCTATTGCAGCAATGTCAGATGATGAAGATGGTGGCACACTCATTTAGGTACCAGAGATGTTTCTCAACTCACCTTTGTATTCTAATATAGTATATGTTCTTCAACATCTTTCTCCTCCTCCTAGAATGTCAAAAGTTAAAGCTAGATCACTAAAGCTGAAGTCTGCAAAATTATGCATTCTAGATAGTTCTCTCTATTGGAAAGATCTAAGAGGGGTTCTTCTTAATTGTTTGGTTGAAAATGAAGCTCAACAAGTAATGAATGATTTTCATAGACGAGATTGTGGGGGTCACCTATTTTGGAAAACTATAGCTAATAAAATCTTGAGAGAAGGGTATTATTGGCCATCTTTGTTTTCAGATTTATATAAGACAGTCATGAGCTACCACGAATGTCAAGTTTTTCAGGGAAACAGGAAGCCACTTCCTCTTCCTTTGAAGCCAGTTGTAGTCAGTTCACCTTTCCAGCAGTGGAGGCTTGATTTCATAGGAGAAATTCATCCTACATCATCAGCACAACACAAATGGATTTTGACAACTACCGATTACTTCACCAAATGGATCAAAGCCATTCCAACATGACGAGCTATGGAAACGGTAATCATTAAGTTTTTAGAGTCCAATATCTTGTCTCATTTTGGTTGCTCTCATAGGATTATTACGAATAATGCAATAGTGTTTAAGTCAAAGAAAATGGTTGATTTTTGTAACAAATACAACATCACAATGGGTCATTCCATGACATACTATCTGCAGGGCAATGGACTAGGTGAGTCTTCAAATAAATCCTTGGCAAACATTATTAAGAAGATGTTGGAGGCAAACAAAAAGAATTGGCATTGAAAGCTTGTCAATGCTTTGTGGGTTGATAGAGTGAGCAGTAAGAAATCAATAGGCATGTCGCATTTTGAATTGGTATATGGTATTGATATAGTGTTTCATACAGGGAAAATTTTAAGGATGGAAAATTATCTTAAATTTTAAAAACGTTGGCGAATCTCACTACTCCCTAACATGGAAACTATAAAATGTTTATATATGTATTTATAAAATTATTCAAATTTATAATGATTTAATATACACTCGCTATATAATGTTGCTGATTTTTAAGGTAAAATAGTTTTATATTGTAAAATTTAAGCAAATCATTTTTTATAAAAAAATATAAATTGGTGAATCATTTTTTTGGAAAAACCATGGAAACTTAGCCCACCTGCGAATATTAGCCCCTAAAATTTTCCATGGTTTCCTACATCCCTTGCAGTCCCAGTCATGAGATTATTGCAAGAAGCCGGCAGGGGAGAAGATGATATTCAGCGCCAGATCAATCAAATGATTCACCTTCAACAAACATGGGAAGATGTTTCTCAAAATAATTTCTGGCTGCAAGAGAAGATAAAGAAAATTTATGACTGCAAAACCCAGGCATAAAAGTTTCCGCTAGAAAATGTAGTGATGCAATGGCATGCACGAAATGAAGAAAAAGGAAAACATGGTAAGTTTGACAATTTGTGGAACGGACCTTATAAAATTTCAGTCTATAAAGGACAATGAATTTTTATTAAAGGAAATGGATGGTCAAGAATGCTTTGGAGGACTAGTGAATGGTAGGCCCCTGAAACACTATTATTTCTGATGTAGCTTGCTGAAGTTGTTTCACTGTCATTGTATATACGAGTTTGATTTCCTTGCAATATTTGAAGTACAATGTCATTTGAGCTTGGGACCCAAAGTGAAGGATATAAAGATTAAATACTTTGTGATGTGTTTAGTTGGTTTTTGAGTCAGTCTAGAGTCAGTTTTGAGTTAATTTTTAGTTTCTATCGAGTCATTTTTCAAAAATTTAAAAAAAATTCAAAAAAAATTTAGTCTTTCATTTGTTTGACCATATTGGCCCAATTAGCTAGGCACTTCGTGTACGATGTTCTTGACACCTCCAAGGAGCTGCCATCCCCAATAAGGCCAATGTTAGTGTCAATATATTCATATTTCCATCAGGCATCAAATATGCTCTTTGAAATTTTAGGTGTCTCATACTAAATTTTTTATCATTCCACTAGGTCATGCTAAAATGGTCCATTGATGGTTGTCTTCTTCTCAGAAAATCAAATCTTCCCTCATGAGGTACATTTGCTGACCCATCTCCATGTTGCATTCAGTTATGGTTTTAGTTATGTTATTTTTAGAGTCAAGGCAGTTATGTTTCCATTAGGTCTTAGGGTTCATTTCCAAGGTCAAAAGCATAGTTTAAAGTGTAAATAAAGGGCGGAAAAGGTATGCGGAAGACCAATAAACAAAGAGTGATTGGTAGTAATTTATGGTTATTGTACAAAGATCTTATTTCGTTGATGTAATTTTCATCTTGAAAACATGTTTTTGAGATGAAAATAGAGTATTTTAGTTGATTCATATTTTTTGATGTAATTCAAGTCATTTCATGTAATACGTGTTCCCATAAGCTGCCCAAGAATTTCTCCTTGCTGCAAGAAAATGAATCCATTGAAGAAATCAATTCAATTAAAGTGTCATCCACTTGAAAAGAGACAAAGAAAGAAAAACATTAAAGAAAGATTTGAAGACAAAGTAAAAGTTCCAAAAAACATTATAAAGTGGGTTTTTTCTAAGGAAAAACCAAATCACCCTCTATATAAGGTTTCAAAATCCTTTTTCAAAATTCATCATATTCATTTGACAAGGAGAGAAAAGAGAGAGAAGAGAGTTGAAGGAGAGAAGGAAGCAAATTGGTGGCTGAGCAAAGTTGAGGCGCTACGCATAGACTAGGAGGTGTTGCGCACAGGGAAAATATCAGAGGTGTTGCACATAGAGCAGGAGGAAATGTGCATAAGGAAGATCGTGGAAACGTTGTGCATAGAGTAGGGATCGTTGCACATACAAACAGAGTGTTGCACATAGAGTCTGTGTGTCAGTGCATTTTCACACGATGTTGCGAATACAACCAGAGCATTGCGCACCTGTACAAAGCACTATGCATAGGTCTAGCAAACACCAAGAACACCCTAACAACCATCTAAATCACTCTTTTGCTACCTAGAGCCTCTAAGCAAGTAAGTACACTCCTTGAACCATCCTCCTGACACTCATTTCACAATTTTGAAGTTTGTTTTCTATTTAAATTCTCAAACCCTAGGTTGAAATTTTCAAACCCTAGGTTGTCTAAAAACCCTCCCTTCTTACCATATCCTTTATTCCCACATTCTATTGTCAAATCCCTATATCTATCCCCTATACCGTAATCCCAAAAAAAAAATCCTTAAACCCCTATTTACTAAACAATCCCTACCAAAAATTACCCTCCTTCTCACTCTCACATCATACATATCTCATCCTACATCGCACAAAATCCTCTCCACTTCCCCTATCCCTACTCACCATAACTCACTTCTTGATTACCTTCTCTAGGGTTTCAAAGTTTCAAATTAAAAAAACATAGATAAAGAGGATAGAGATTATGAGGAGGAGGTAAACAGTGAGAGTGAAAGCATGGGAGATGAACCTCAGCATCAAAGAAAACCACATAAGGAAGGAAAAATTATCAGAGAGGAACCATCAAACATCAAAGATTTACAAGCTTCTCATATGACTATCTCTTGTTTCAGGCATCTATGGTGTTATGAATTTTGTGAGAAAGTACAAAGAATTCAACATCATCCCGAGCTAACCAGGCTTTTTGTAGCCAATCTCCGTGGTAACAAGGTAACTCTTGTCGGGATGACATTTACAATTTCATCCTCCATCATTGTTGATGCTACAAGGATTTCGAATGTGTGGGGAAAATGGTATAAAGAAAAATATTTGGATGAGCACTGGTATGAGCCATACATCAAACCCAGGTACATGAATTAAAAGAAGAGGAACTTTCCTTTTAGGTTTCTTGACGACAAGTATGCACCTATGATGAGGATCGTTATGAATTATTTTACATATGAAAGCATATTTTCCAGATTGTACACCTATCATATTAGGCTTCTTATGTACTTCACAAGAGTGAAAATGATGAACATCCTATATTTCTTATTTAGGAACATTAAGAAGATGACCTATATTTTACAAAAAAAGAAATACCCCCAGTAGATGAATATTATCTCTCACTATTACTTGATTAATATGATTATGCTACATCATCTAAACCTCTTCAACATCTCTTGGTATACATTTATTGTCAATGACATCTTCAATGGTCCTCAAATTCCTCCACTGGTGCCTCTAGAAGCAGAAAGGCCTTCCAATAGTGGCAAAGTAAAGAAATGTTAGGCCCCTATAATACTAGTGATTCCTGTTTCCAGGAAAGCTAGTGTCTTTTCGATCTTCTAGTCCCACTAAGATGGGTAGCTATCTTAGAAACAAACAATCAAAGCACTTTCTGATTTCCTTTATATATGATAGATAAGAGAGAAGCAAAGAGGGCCAACCTGGATCTTCTCCTTGACTCCTTGCTTGATTTCTCTCTCCCTTGATGGAACTTGCAACTCCTCTCCTACTTATCTAGCTTTAGAGGATACCTATAGAGACAAAGAAAAAAAACACGATCAAAGCATCTCGATCTATAATATCATAAACAATGCAGAATCAGAAATACATTGACCATACAATTACATTCACAAACAATAAGATTCACAAATACACGATTATATGGAGGAAAACTCAAAGAACTTTATTAATAGTAGAAGAGAGGATTACAACCTAGCTATCTGATCCAGCATCATCCTCCCAGCATCAAAGCCCTCTTCACCTCATGAAAAGCAAGATTACCCAACAATACAATGCTTCTTCTTAAAGACAAACTAACAACACTTCTTTACAAATTACAAAATTCCAGCCCCTAGATCTCTCAAATGAGGGATCCATTTATAGATATTTGCAGAGGTGTGAGTCAACTTTGGGTTTTTGATTAGTGTCATTCCACTTGTAGTTCTTAGTTCCACTTGGAGATTTCTTAGATCTCTTACTCATCCCTGGGCGAATTCAGAGAGGCAAGTGTCATAGAGGAAGTTTCTAGAAGATTCCATGAGCATCCACTTAGAAAACTGCTTCAAACATTTGTCCATTCTCTCTCATCACACCCCACAGAAGTCTTCTTCAGTATGCATCACACCTGGCTAGTGTAGGAGTCAGTATGCATCGCACCTTGACCAAGGAGCAGTCAGTATGGTCCAGGTTTGGCCAGTTCTGAGTGGTTTTTTAGGTGGAACTTCTGGGAAATGATGTAATCAGTTGACCATGATCCTTTGGGGTATGAAACAACACTTTTAGGGGTTAAAGAGCCCTTGGTTTATCGACATATATGATTGGGGTTGCAGTTCCCAAATATGTCTATAACAATTGCCCCCTAATGCATGAGGTCGTAAATCTCCTGATGTCAGGTGAAATGCTTTATCATGAGGATCCGAGGTATTTGAACTGGCACGTGACCTGTATAAAATAAATACAATACATCATCATCATTTTATTTTCATGATCTAGCTAAGGTGGGCATTCCATGCTGAACTTTATAAATTCATTTTCATGTACATAGAATAGATAATCGTCTGCTGTTGCAGACTGGTGATTCTTGGTATGTAGAGTCATCATCCTTTAGATTGGATTATCATATGTGTAGCTTCAATGTACATTTGATGTCTTTATATTCCTGGATATATCGCAGCCCGGATGGATGAAACTAGATCCGAGGTCTTCAAACTCGTTCAATCTTTGCCCGATGTACAAGTCGATCCATGTGAAAAGATGTCCTCAAGTCGAACATGGAAAGACATCGCCTAATTACTTGCGAGTGATGAGAGCTATTAACAGGCATGAGAGGGATCATTGATAATGATAATGACCCTCAAGGTACTACAATACAATTTGTGTGGTGTGAATATATGATTTGACGTCGAACACCACGTAAAATCTTTCGGTCGAAGGCCATTGATGTAAACCTGTCGCTGGAAGTGAGAAGCTTGTCATTGAGGCATGCAAGCTTCAAAGTACTGAAAGGGTTGTTTCTAAGTCAACTTCTTGGATAATGAGTTGATGTCGATAAGAAGTGACCCGTCGTAGGAGGGCCTTAATGTATCCCACATCTACGACACAAAACGAAGCAAATGATTTTCTAGAAGTGAAAACGATCTGATGATACAAGGTTCAAGAATGGTGGTCATGAAAAATGGAGGGTGAAGGTATTGCAGTGGATGAGGCGTTAGCTGGGTGATGAATTCTCTGAATGACTTCTCTTAAACATATTGGTAACACTGAGATAGATTGGTAGCATTAACCCGAAAAGATAGATGGTGTGGAGGATGAATGGTGATATGACCAGTGAATGGAATAACCCAACCCGACTCAATCATGGTGATGGAGTGAAAGTGTCATGTTCAAGAGTGACCTGATACCAATGAAGTTCTTCAAGTTTTCTTCCCTCTTTCCCTAGACATTGCTGACCAGTACCTCTTTATTTTTGTCAAGCTTGAGGAGGATAACATATGTTTGTTCTATAATTTTCCCTTCGGGAAAACCTGTCGCTATGTTTTAATGAGCCTGGTGACAATGAAACTCGTTCTTGTCTGGGTGGACAAGTTTGTCGCTATTGTTTTAGTGAGTTTAACGACAAGGATAACTCAGTCCCTTTCATGTTTAGGGAGTTTGAAAAGGGATGAAAAGGAAACTACAACCATCCTTTTTCATAGATAATCCCTTAAGTCCAAAAAAGTATAAAATAATATGAAAGGGATGAATTTTCGATTGCTTTAGCAAGCCGAAAAAGACAGGCGCTCGATCTTTTTGTGGAATGATCTCTCAGGTCCAAAAATATTAAAATGTAGAGGAGGGGTGGCACTTCCCCTTACTTTAATGATCTGGGAAGGCCAGTACCTCGGCAATCTTTCCATATTTAACGAGTCTAAAAAGAGCTTGAAAGAGACTCGTTTTTGAGGAAGGAGTGATTTTTTCGGGTAGCAACTGGTTCTAGGTAAGTTTGGAACTTCTCAAAACATGGCAGTGTGAAGAGGGTGGCCAACAAAATCAGTCATCGCAATTGTTCCTCAAAAGGGTAAACAATCAGGTGGAAGCATATGATCAGCGAACAGAATGGAGGTGATGGTAGGAACACAACCAAGGCATTAAAAGGAGGATAGCAATACAATCACAGAGGTCATTTACTAAAGGTGGATTTATTTTTTAATGAGCTTGAACCTTGTGCCAACATGTGCTCAGTGGTGGGTTTATTTTTTAATGAGTTTGACCCTTTCGGAAACATTGCTCATACTAGTTGTTTAAAGATGTCTCTCATTGGTAGGTTCATTTTTTAACGAGCTTGCACCATGCGAAACTTTGCTCATTAATATGAAATTGAAAGAGGTTTGCATGCCCTCAGCATGATGAAAAGGAGAGTCTCCTGTAACCATATGGAAGCTACTGAGGTTAGGTAGGATGGTTTCATCCACAGAATAGAAAAAACACTTCCTTGGCTTCGTCTGCAGAATAGACAAAGGTGCATGCCCCCTAAGCTTCATTACATTCACCAGACTACTCATGGAAATTAGGTGTATGGAATGAAGGTTCAAGAGATACCGATTTCACTCCAAATCCACTGTATTTACAGTGTTTGATAGAAAGTAAAAAACTGAAGGATTATTAAGGTCGCTGGAATAATCTTCGTTGTTATCTTGAAGATGGGAACAATGGTGGTAATCTTCCCATGGTGCCTCTCCTATCATCATCGACTGAATGATTCCTTCATCTGTAGAATGTATACGACACCAAGGATCAGAAAAGGTTCCATACTCTAGAGACTTGTTTATCCAAACACTCACTGAGTGTTGATTTGGGTTTGCTGCCCAGGCCCAGAAAATTGATTGCTACAAAATTTCTATGGGGAAACACCTCACGATGATCCATACTATCAAAATGTTCGGAGTTCTTCTTAATATTTGATGATGTAGAAGATATCATATGACAGGTTTCTACTGTGGCCGCTTCCGCCAGATTACTCGGAGGAGGAAGGGCAAAAGTACCCATTAAGGTGGGGCCTTTTAGGAGATCTACTCCGACATTTTGAAGTGATTGAGAGCTTCCATGGATCATTGGAATGCTTCCAGTAGCTTGTGAACTATTGGGGAAAAAGGTTAGTTGTTCAACGATTGTAATTCTGCCTTGGAAGGGAAATGAAATCTTTCTAAAATATGTTGACACAACAGCATCCATAGCATAAACCCAAGGCCTTCCTAGTAAGATATTGTAGTCAAGGTTTCCATCAATGACCTTGACTTCAATTTCTACTATCTTTCCCCCTAGTTCAACTTGCAAGTTGCTTAATATCCCATACAGCGTGTATGTTCTTCCATCGAACGCTTTTAATGTCATTGATGATCGTGACAAGGATGGTGAGCCTAAAGTTTTCCAACAACTCATTGGCATAATACAGGTAGATGCCCCCTCATCAATTATTGTTCAATGAATAGTTTTGTTGAGAGTTTTTACTTGTATAAGAAAAGTGAGTTAGGTCGTTAACTGAGGTTCATATCCTTTATGGTTAAAGGCCACAAGATTGGAATCCGTTGGATCGATCCCACCTATTGCTGATAACAAAGCCTACTTTTGGGAGGGGAAATTCTACAGTACTTCAAGTGTCGACATAGCGGATGGTGATTGAGCCAGATCCTCCACTATATTATAATTCTGTGCGGCTCGGGCACAAGGATTAAATGTCGATTTATGTACTACTCCCTTTGGCTGTTTTATAACTAATTCAGGAATGTTGGGTGGCACAACTTCTGAGGAAGTTGTTGTCGAACTACTGGGTTGATATGTAGCCTTGTTGTTCGACGACTGTGGATTCCCATAATATTTATTCCTTGTCGATACCAAAGTGTCATTTAGATGTTTCGAGATGGATAACATAAGCACATGGGATGGGGAAGCATGATCGATAGCAACCAAATTAGTTTCTGGGTTTGGAAACGGATTAGTCAATACTGTTGAGGTACTTGAACTCTTTATAAACTTTTCAATCTCAACTCAGTGTGGACAATCTCTCGTATAATGCTCCTCGTTACATATTAAACATGGAAAATGAGGAGGAGGTTTCTTTTGCCCAACAATGTTTCCAGAAGATTTCTCAGGAGTTGAACCTTCCTATTTCTTCTTTTTGTTTTTCCCTTTCTTCTTGCCCCCTGGTTGCTTTGGTTCTTTTCCCTTGTCAGATGACACAGGATTAACCTCCGAGGCAAGAAGTTTGTCATTTTCTTTTTGACTAGAAACTACAAGGGCTTTACCAGATGGAGCCTTTGTGGTTGTGTACTTGAGGTACCAATTACGCCATCACCAGCATGAGAGTCCCTGTTTGATTTAGGAGGGGGAGGAATGGAAAATTCTAGTCTAGGAGCATCAAGAATTTTGTCATAGAGCGTGCGAGACTGAGTATAAATAAAGTATAAATATTGTGCACGAGCAATGACTTGCTCTTCACTGACAACTCCTCCTTTCGCCACATCTTCAGTAATAGAAGGTCATAATGACTTAATAAACCATTCAGCTAGTAGCTGATCAGGAACATACGTCTTTACCATTCGACGACGACATCGCCACTCATGAATATGATTAGATATGTGAGTGGTTGTTGTCTGCTTAAAGCTGGTAAGGAATTCCATTCTCATTTCGTACCTTATGGGTAACTGAAAGTGGGTTAAAAAGGTAGTGGCAAGGGCGCTGAAGTTATCAAATGAAGCTCTAGGCAATTCAATGTACCATTTCGCTGCCAGGCCAGTCAGCATTCGCTGAAAAATGCGAAGTCTAATCGAATCATCATTGAGGGTGTTATATGAACACCACAAATGAAAATTCATTACGTGATTCAATGGATCTTTGCCTGGATTTCCATTGAAATTAGGAATATCAAAGGGAAGTTTATGAGGAATCGTTGGCCACTGAGGGGCGTAAGCAATTGGATCATTTGTCAGCCAGTTCAGATCTAGTAATTCTAGAGTTGCGACAAAAGGCAACTATTGATTTAGGTTTGGCGAAGCATACCCAAGATAAGATGGGATCGCCTGAACAATAGGTCTTTGCATACCAGCATAATGTATCTTATGCTGATAACTTTGATAAGGTTCTTGGGCATAACCATTATAGTATGGTTCTTGATAACCGCTTTGAAAATGCAGTTGCCCATTACCTACAAAGCCTTGTTGCTCAGGTCTTCGGTAAGCTTGCTGGAATTGTAGTTGTTGATATTGCACCAACGATGGTTGTTGAACCATTTGTTGTTCCCCAATACTGGATGATTGACTAAGATGCAGAGTGATAATACCCATTTGAGCTTGAGTCGTTCCAGTTAAGGAAGAACTAATCTGAGGTTGTGATTGAGTCATAGGGACAAGAGGTTGTTGTATTGCAACCTAGAGACATGAGGTCGACATACAATAGGTTGTGCTTGTACTGAGCAGGTGTAGTGGTAATATTAGACAGAGGTTGGGCTGGTTGCGTTGAATATACAACCCTTGGCTGTTGAGGCAGTATTAGTACCCAACCATTGGATGTAACTCCAGTTTGACCTAAATTTTGTGGTGAGCTATCATATGGTTGTCCTCTAGGAGGGAATAATGAAAAGGCATACTGCCCCCCATATGGTGGCAATCCAGTGCTCAAAGGATAGATGGGCCTTTGAAACTAGTATGCAGGATCAATTTGTTGAGCTTCAACATAAGAAACACCAGATAGGATCCCGGAGGAACAAATAGGAATAGACCATGTCGTCGAAACAGTCCCTGGGTGGACACCATCTAGTGATTGATAACTAGTTGGGACAGATGGTATACTAGCAAACATCGTCGGAGTGGCAGCAGGAAGTTCTGTTGTGGCTATATCAGATGACACAGTCCTAGAAGGGTATAAATGGATCCCAGTTCCAAAATGCAATGGGGTACTGGATGGAAGATCCTTTAAAACCTCTTCAATAGCAATTAGTCTAGGTGGAAGAGGTAGACCGTTAGGTCCGTAAAATATTTATGGAGCCGAAGAAGGTATAGCTTCTGTAGTGACAAATACTGGAGGGGTGGCACCTTCTGAATTCTGGAATTCAACTTCCAGATGTTGAGGTAAGTGAACTTCAGTTTTTGGATCACCCCTAGATGGAGTTGTTTTAGGTATAGAAGTGTCTACGGTTACACTATGATCAGTTCTAATGTCTTCTTGTAACTTCAGAACTTTTTCTATAAAGGCAGATGTACCAGAAATGGTCAGAGTAACTATAGTCTCTGATGATGTCGAAACACAAGTTTCAAATAAACCAGGAGAGCTGGACTCAGTTAAACAAGACCATTTTTTCTCGAATGGTTTCGTTTCTAGGGTCAAAGACAATTGACTCGTTAGCCTCTGCGAACGACGGGTTTTTGATTGACTTTCTTCGACGATTGCAGATTACTTGATCAACTCAAAAATAAAAAGGGGAAAATGTTATTCCAAATTAAATAAATTTTAATGATGCTTTGACACAAATTTTATTTTTCAATTTTTAAGAGTCGAGAAAAAGCTAAAGATGACTCTAGTCGCCTTGGATTTTTAATGAGCCTGAAGTGACAAGTGCTCAGTTGGACCTTTTCTTTTAAGGAGTTGAAAAGGAATGAAAGTCACTACTTTGGAAATCTAGACAAAGGGATTACCAAACCAATCACAAAACTACAATATACACCTTGGTGGTAAATTAAAGAGAAATTAAGAAGGACTTATGTATGGCAGTCAATCTTCCCGAATGTTGTGTTCAGTGCATTGTGATCGATAGGGAAATAGACACGGCTTCCTATGGATAAAGGATATCAGCCTATTGTGGTCTCTCAATATATACTCGATGGTACGGGGAGCACAAGTCCATACTAGCACTTGTCGTATTAAAGAGGAGGAATCACCCAACCTTCAATGAAAATGATAGTTACCAGGTTTTATGACACTGGAACATGTCCCTAGCCTAGACATCTAGATATGTTGCGTTAGGTTCCAAAGCGTTGTTAAGTTCATTGAGATTTATTTTAGAGTTGATCTTGCTTAGAATTTTGCCTTTCAAGGTTCACCATGTGATGTAGATGTAAAATTCCTAAATATGCAATCTAAAATGATAAACATTCGTTTATTTTCTTTTAGCAATGAAAATCCTAGCTACTAAGGAAAGAAGATAATGATTCTTTCAACAGAGAGCAGAGAGCACACACTAAATGCACTTTTCCTAAATCATTCTCGCACAGAGTCTAAGTGCAAATGTAGATGCATGTATTTGTTTTTTGTTTCCTTAATGTGAGAATGCCAAAAAGGAAAACAAATTACAGATCTGAACTATTTTCTTAAAAGTGACACTTTGACAATTTCTTTTTCAAAATGAAAGGAAGACTAAAATGATACTTTTCGATTTCGAATAGAAAACTGCTTTCAACACTTTAAATATTAACAATTCAAATCAAATACAATGGAAAAAGTACAATCGACTATCTAGAGGAGGAAGACTTTACGATACTCTTCTTTTGATTCAAAATGACAGTTAGGACACTTTTGCATCAAAGACAACAGTTCGATGTAAGCTACTTCTGACGAAGGACTGTAAATGATGGACAAATACATAAAAAAAATTACCAATCCTAATCAATGGAGGCTGAATAATGTAAAGGAAAGAGGCTTCAGCAATGAGATACTGATCATGAGCAGCAAAACTACTGAATAGAGCTAAAAAAAGGAATAAAAACCAAATTTCAAAGAGAGAAATAGTATCACTCAGTCATCGCACCTGTCCTTCAGGGAAACAGGGATGCATCCCACCTGCAACACACTAGAGGTGCGATGCATACAGGCTGCTAGTCACAGACAGTGCGATGGGCCAAGGAGCGAAACTGAGTTGGGTTTTTGTTCAAAATTTGCAACTAAGTTCAGTGATTTAAGCCAAGCTATGATGGACAGTAAAAGAAAAGTACAGGGGTATGATCTTAGGAGGTTATTGAGTTACCACAAGGGCATTTAGGATGCTTTTAATTCAGATGTTCAGTTTATAAGCTAACCCAGATATTGATTGAAGCAACATTCATCTACTTTGCAATTGCATAGCAAGAGCATTTCGAAAGATATCTAGCTAACTTCAGGCTCCGTCTATAGTTTATAAAGAAAACAACAATAAGAAACAAACAAACTATTCGCTCCCCAGCGGAGTCGCCATTTTGTTTCTGGGAAAACTAGTGTATTTTCGATCTGCTAGTCCCACTAAGATGGGTAATTATCTTAGAAACAAACAATCAAAGCACTTTGCGATTTCCTTTATATATGATAGTTAAGAGAGAAGCAAAGAGGGCCAACCTGGATCTTCCACTTGACTCCTTGCTTGATTTCTCTTTCCCTTGATGGAACTTGCAACTCCTCTCCTACTTATCCCGCTTTAGAGAATACCTGTAGAGACAAAGCAGCAAAACACCATCAAAGCATCTTGGTCTATAATATCATGAACAATGCAGAATCAGAAATACATTAACCATACAGTTGCATTCACAAACAACAAAATTCACAAATACATGATTATATGGAGGAAAACTCAAAGAACTTTATTAATAGTAGAAGAGAGGATTACAATCTAGTTGTCTAATCCAGCATCATCCTCCTTGCGTCAAAGCCCTCTTCACCTCATGAAAAGCAAGATCACCCAACAATATAATGCTTCTTCTCAAAGACAATCTAACAACACTTCTTTACAAATTACAAAATTCTAGCCCCTATATCTCTCAGATGAGGGATCCATTTATAGATATTTGCAGAGGTGTGAGTTAGCTCTGGGTTTTTGATTAGTGTCATTCCACTTGTAGTTCTTAGTTCCACTTGGAGATTTCTTGGATCTCTTACTTATCCCTGGGTGAATTCAGAGAGGCAAGTGTCATAGAGGAAGTTTCTAGAAGATTCCATGAGCATCCACTTAGCAAACAGCCTCAGACATTTGTCCATTTTCACTCATCGCACCCCACAGAAGGCTTCTTCAGTATGAATCGCACCTGCCTAGTGTAGGAGTCAGTATGCATCGCACCTTGACTAAGGAGCAGTTAGTATGGTCCAGTATTGGCCAATTCTGAGTGGTTTTTTAGGTAGAACTTCTGGGAAATGATGTAATCAGTTGACCATGATCCTTTAGGGTATGAAACAACACTTTTAGGGGTTAAAGAGCCCTTGGTTTATCGAAAAATATGACTAGGGTTGCAGTGCCCAAATATGTCTATAAAAATTCCCCCATTATTATTTTCATTGTATCCCTTATTACTATTTTTGTGCCCCTATTGTCCCCATATTGTTATTATTATGCCCCATAGAAACCACTATTTTTATTTTTGTGCCCTTATGTTATTACTGTTATGTCAGCTTGATTACATTGTGACCCCTTAGACTCCTATATGTAGAAGGGAGGATTAGTCATTTGTATCATAGAAGAATTGTTCATTTGTGTAATGTAAATGATGTTGCTCCCTCGAAGAGGCTTAATTATAAGGTGTTGATATATCTTTTCTATCCTTTTGTGAGCTAGTTTCCTAACATTTGGTATCAGAGCTTGGATTCTAGGGTATCGCTGCTCCAAACAGTTCATCGTGGCATTTTAGCTATAACTTTGTTCTTGCGATGTTTCAGAAGCTAAAAGAAAAACCCATTTGGTCCGAAATGGTTCTGAACTTGGGGTCCAAATTTTAGAGCTTGTCTCACTATGTTCGCGGAGATATGATTTGAGGAAGTTGTCTTTTTTGGAGACTCCCGAATTACATTCCAAAGAGGTGACCTCAGGAAAATCATCATAACTTTTGTTCTAAGCATCAGATTGAAACTTCGTAAGAATTTTTAGAAAGACAACAGCCCTTAGTTTTGTGTCTATCAGTTTCAGGTACTAAGGTCGAAACAGTGATACATGGGACATCATAAAAGTTTTCTCTATTGAACTATTCTATAATCAAGTCACCGTGGGAGATTTGGCATAACTCTTCCTTAGAGAATCCAATATTGATCAAACTTGCGAGGTTAGAAAGAGGACTCAAAGGGCTACAACAGGACGCAATTTTGGATATTCGAGATCCTCAATTACAGAGATACAACATATTCAATATCGAGCTCTTACAAAGTAAAAAAAAATGTATGTAGTTTTTATTTTTATTTTGCATAAGATTGGTTTGAAAAATTAGTTTGAAGGAATTCAAAGGGAATAGTGAAGAATTATTAGCATTAATTAATTCCCCAAAGAAAGAAAATGGAAACGCCTAGTAAGCAACCTGAAAGCTCTAGCATGACTCATGAAGAAGAGGAAGAAATGCAACATGATATATAAAAATTACAAGACCAAGTACAACCAATTTCACTCTCACTAAAGGTAAATATAGCCAAGATGAATGTCATGGATGCTAATATGAATGGCAGGAAATTTAAGATGGATGTCATGGAAGCTAATATGGATGGTTTAAAGAATGGCGTAGAAGCTAAGATGAATGGCATGGATGATAAGATGGAAGAATTGAGGATGAATTTGAATAAGTTTCTACAAAAAATGGTCATTAATGGTGAAAGGGTAGTAAAGAAAACTCATGATGAGAACAAACAAAATGTTAATCATGATTTCATAGACTCTAATGTTGGATTGAAGACCCACCATGTTCCAAAAATCGATATGAGGAAGTTTGATGGCAAGGATCCCGAAACATGGATACTACAGATGGAGCAATTTTTCGATCTCCACAATGTGCAAAACACACAAAAGGTACGTATTGCAACTTTATATTTGGAAGCAAATCAGTTTGTATGGTATCGATTCCTTTGTCTCTTAAACAAATTGTCACTCGGGCAACTTTTATGGAAGAAATGATAACACATTATGAGGATACAAAAAGAAACACCTTTTTTATTGATAAATCTCAAACAAAAGGGTTCAATGATGGAGAACATTGAGGACTTCCAAAAATTGAACATAAGGGTAAAAGATATTCTAGAGGAGCATAGGATTGATGTGTTCATAGGAACTTTAAAGGATAATATCCAACATGAGGTTCACCTTTGGAAACCTAATTCATTGGAGAAGGCATTCAGGTTAGCAAGAAAAATGGAAAGCAAAGTTATGGCAACGAGGAAGCCTACCAGTCACAACTATAAAGATGGAAGTGTTGTTGTCCATAGCCTTCCACAACCTGCAAGGTTGACACCACAACAATTGGACGAAAAAAGAGAAAAAGGGATTTGTTAAAATTGTGATAGCAAATACAGTAAAGGTCATAAGTGTGTTGAGAATAAATTATTCTACATAGATTGTGAAGAGGAGGAAGAAAAGGAACAAGAAATGTCAAAAGAAGAGGATATACTCCAGGAACAAACACTATATAAAGAAGAAATGAATTTGACCATATCTTGTAATGCAATGGTTAGAATTACCACTACTCAAACTATCCAGATAGAAGGACATATCAAGAAGAAAAAGGTAATAATGTTAATTGATTCAGGAAGTACCCATAATTTTATTCATTGTAAGATAACAAAGGAATTGAATTGCTTCCTATATCCAGCACCAGAGTGTCAAGTGATGGTTGCAAGTGGAGGAACCATAAATTTCTCTGGAAAGTGGCCTATATTCAAGCTATCCATGGGAGAATATGTATTGAATAGTCCAATGCTTTCCATTCCAATGGGTGGTGCTGATGTTGTACTAGGAGTCCAATGGCTACAATCCTTGGGTACAATAGATTTTAATTTTCAAGAAAGTTTCATGAAATTTGTGCAGAAGGAAAGGAAGTTGAATTAATAGGTATTGCAGGGAAACCTAGAAAGATAATCAACTCTAACAGTATGACAAAGCTTCTAAAGAAGGAACAAAGAGGTGTAATTTCACAATTATGTTCGCTAGAGGTTCCCACATCGAAATCATCTATTTCTCCAGATATCCAAAAAATCTTGGACAACCATTCCAAGGTATTTGAGACTCCCAAAGGTCTCCCACCTATTCGTGATCATGATCATGCTATTCATTTGATTCTAGGAAGTGTTCCTCCAAACATCAGGCCATATAGATATCCCTATGCCCAAAAGAGTGAAATTGAACATATGGTTGTAGAAATGCTAGACGCTGGTATAATTCAACCTAGTCAATGTTCTTTCTCTACTCCAATAGTATTGGTGCCAAATAATGATGGATCATGGCGCATGTGTTTGGATTATAGGGAGCTCAAAAAGCTCATTATGAAAGATAAATTTCCCAAATTTCCTATCATTGATGAATTGCATGGATCAATTTACTTCACTGAGTTGGATCTTCGTTCAGGATATCATCAAATCAGAATGAAGAATAAAGACATTATGAAAACAACATTTAGAACTCATGAGGGTCACTATGAATTTTTGGTCATGCCTTTTGGCCTTACCAGTGCATGTTCTACATTTGAAGGTTTGATGAATTCCATTTTCAAACCCTTCCTTAGAAAATTTGTGTTAGTATTTTCTGATGATATACTAATCTACAACAAGTATTGGAAGGATCATGTTGAACATGTTGACAGGGTGCTCAAACTATTGAAGGAGAAACTATTATATGCAAAAAGCTCCAAATGTTTCTTTGGAGTACAAGAGGTGGAATATCTGGGTCATGTTGTATCTCATGAAGGTGTTAAGGTAGACCCTAACAAAATTAAAGTCGTTAAGGAATGGAAAATCCACACATCCATAAAACATCTGCGAGGATTTCTCAAGCTGACAGGGTATTATCGCAAGTTTGTTAAGAATTATCTGAGAATAGTAGCACCTCTAATAACATTATTGAAGAAAGATGCATTTTCATGGACTCCAGAAGAAACAAAGGCCCTTGAACATCTTAAAGAGGCAATGTCCCAAGCACCAGTCTTAGTTATGTCAGACTTCACAGAAACCTTAATTGTGGAAGGTGATGCAAGATGAAAAACCCATTACTTTTGAAAGTCATCCAATCAAGGGAAAGTATTTACACAAAGCTATTTATCATAAGGAAATGTTGGGAATACTACATGCACTTAAGAAATGACGACCCTACCTAATGGGAAGACACTTCAAGGTAAAATGGATCATGATAGTCCTAAATACTTTTTAGAGCAAAGAATATCCTCTGAAGAGAAAACAAAATGGGTCACAAAGATGCTAGGTTATGACTTTGAAATCATCTACAGAAAAGGGAAGCAAAGTGTTGTGGTAGATGCACTCTCAAGAAAGGATGAGGATGTAAAAGCATTGTTGTGCACCATTTCTATTATCCAACCAGATTGGATAAATGAAGTAAGGGAGGAATGGAGGAATGATGAAGAAGTGTGGGCACTCATTCGAAAGATACAACAATATCCCAGTACATCTGATACATTTAGCTGGAAAAATGATTCGTTATGGTACAAAGATCGCTTACACCTATGTAAGAATTCCCAACTCAAAGAAAATATTCTTATGGAATTGCACACTTCTCCCTTAGGAGGGCACTCTGGATTTTTAAAAACTTACCACAGAGTTAAGAAGGAATTTTTTTTGGATGGCCTTAAATCAAATATTCAAAAGTTTGTTGCAGAATGTTTGGTTTGTGAAAAAAATAAAGTTGAAACAATTAAGACCATAGGTCAATTACAACCTTTATCCATTCCAAGCCAATTTTGGGAGGAGTTTTCAATGGATTTTATCACAGGTTTACCCAAGTCTGAAGGAAAGAGTGTCATCATTGTGGTAGTTGACAAACTTACCAAGTATGCACACTTTTGTGCATTATCACATCCATTTAATGCCAGTACAGTTTCTATTGTATTAATGGAAACAATTCAAAAGCTACATCGAAACCCAAAGATTATTGTAAGCGACAGAGGTCCCATTTTCACTGGAAATTTTTGGACAAAATTATTTTCTTATCTCAATACTCAGTTAGCTCATAGCTCATTTATCATCCTCAATCTGATGGGCAAACTGAGATAGCATACAAATGTTTGGAAGGATATCTTCGTAGCTTTGTATCTAATAAACAAACACAATGGGTCAAATGGTTGTCTCTGGCTCAATGGTTGTATAACACTTCCATCCTGCAGCAAAAATGACCCCATTTATGGCACTTTATGGATATCATCAACCATCCATCACATCATATTTAAGAGAAAATACTAAGGTTCAAGTAGTGGAACATCACATCGAGCATCAACAACAAGTTCTACAACTCTTAAAGCATAACCTCACATTGGCTCAGAATAGAATGAAACAACAGGCAGATCATTATTGCAGCGAAAGAAGTTTTTATGTAGGTGACTGGGTGTTCCTACGGCTACAACCATATAAAAAAATGTCCCTAAAGCAAGCTAAGAAGGACAATAAATTATAACCAAAGTATTATGGTCCGTAAAAGGTCTTGCAAAATATTGGTACTATGGCATACAAATTGGACCTTCCTGCAACTTCTCGAGTGCACCCACTTTTCCATGTTTCATGTTTAAAGAAGGTTATAGGTGACAAGATCTCACTTCAAACAATATTTCCAGAACTTGACAAGGAAGGAAAAATATATTGGAACTGGAAGCAGTCACAGAAACAAGAACTCGATCGCTACGAAATCAATCAATTTCGGAGTATCTCATCAAGTGGAAGAACTTATCCGCTGAAGATTCCACATGGGAGGATGAGAATTTTATATAGAAGCATCCAAAACTACTCAAGCATTGAGGACAATGCTTTTCGAAAGGAGAGGGGCATGTTAGGCCCCTATAATACTAGTGATTCCCCCATTATTATTGTCATTGTATCCCTTATTGTTATTATTGTGCCCCTATTGTCCCCATATTGTTATTAGTATGCCCCATAGAAAACCACTATTGTTATTTTTGTGCCCTTATGTTATTACTGTTATGTCAGCTGGATTACATTGTGACCCCTTAGACTCCTATATATAAAAGGGAGGTTTAGTCATTTGTATCAACCAATAATTGTTCATTTGTGTAATGTAAAGGAGGTTGCCCCCTCGAAGAGGCTTAATTCTAAGGCGTTGATCTATCTTTTCTATCTTGTTGTGAGTTGGTTTCCTTACAAGAAAAGTGAGAAGGCTAAAGAGACTAAAGTTTTTAAGAAGCCAGAAAGATACAAAACATATCAGAGAGGGGCTAGAAATTTTTTTGCAGTGGATAGGCAAGTGTTTACTCCAGTTGATGTGGAAGGGGATTTTCCTTCTTCGTCAACATAACAGGTACAACAGGTGTAATAGGTGCATAAAGGGAAAGAAAAGATGTTAGAGGAAAGCCTAAATGATGAAGAGGAAAGGGAATTTGATTTGATGAAACATGATGGATCAGAACAGCCACACATTCATCATGGGATTGAGATAGCCGACTTGGAGGCTAAATATGAGGCAACAAATGAAAATATAACCATAAGGGAAAAAGATTCATAGATCCAAGCACTGATGGACAACGTGGCGAGAGCTAAGTATGTCATTTCATACCTTGAGCAATAGAACAAGAAGCTAAGTGACAAACAAGTCCTCATGGAGCTGGAACTTTTCAAAGCAAAGAGGCAAGATGACAAAGGCAAGTCAGTAATGCAATAGCAAGAAACCCCAGCCACATTGACTACAAGACAAATGCTTGAAAAGGAGATTGAGGAGGATAGAGAAACATGGCTTGATAGGGTCAATTTTCATTTGGAGAAGCTGCTACAAAGGGCCAATAGGGACAATCAAATAATTAGGCACATGGCTCCCCATTATAGGACCTGGAACAAGATCTGCAACATAAGAGTCAAGCAAATGAAGACAAGGCTAAAACAAGCACTCAAAGGCAAAAAGGAGGGTGATAGGCTTAGGTTTCTTGCTGAAGCTTCCTTGGATAACCTTGACACTTGATGGTGTTTTTCTGCACAAATTTTGAGTAATTTTTGAGAATTTTTTCGTTTTGAAGAATTTTGCAATTTTTTACTCAAAAAAATTGGCTCTATGCGCAATGCCACTGGTGCTGCACCTTTTGTAGGGGAATCCAAATAGTAAATGGTCAGAATTTGTGGATTCACAATGATGAGCACATGAACCTTGTGCATTTTCTAAATATTTGGAGCAAAATTGGTCAACCAAAAGGTCAAAAAAACCCAAAAAATGACCTTTCTACCCATGGCACTACTCACAGAAGAAGTCTTGGGAGAATCCATATTTTCAGGGTCAAATCAAACCCAAATTGGAAACTAAAGGCATATTTGGAAGATAGACAGTACAAGATTTCCAATGAGCTATCATGAGTTTAATTTTAACATCGGGAAGACCTCCAAAATGGTCCTACAAAAAGTGTTGCACATAGAGCTTGGGCGCCGCACATAGGAAAATTTTATGCTGAATTTTCACTTCATTGTGCCATGACTGTAATTTTGGATTTTCTCTCATAGATGATGTTTTTAATGATGTAAATGGTGACTAGGTATGTAAATATGATGGATAGTAGTTACTGGAAGGTAGATTCATTAGATTAAAAATTATCTTGAGGTCAAATGAATCAGTTTCCTCTCTTTTAGAGGCAAGTTGTTAGGTTGCCTAGATTCCAGTGTCTTGTTTAATTTTTGATGGATCAGTTCATCATCTCAAGGATTCAACCCCTGAGGATGGGAGGAGGTTAATTAATGTCTATATCTTCCTTTTATTTCTCATTGTAAAGGGTTGGAATGAGTTTGATGCTTATGCTTTGAGTAGACATCATTTTGTATCACTTTTCAGCATGGGGTTAATGCAAAGTTGCAATTATCTCTTTGGGATCCATGTAGTATGATGTTTAGTTCAGTTTTATCTATTGTAGTCATATTTTAAAATGTTTTTTGTACTTAATCAATCATTTCATTGCTTTTAAGTGGATGTTTTCAAGTTGATAGGAAAAACCCATAATATTTATGCTCTGTTTTGGGAAAATATTCACAGTCTATGTTTTCTTCAAATTAGGAAGAATCCATGTTGCTTTCATGCTCTTTCAAGCTCCTCACCTGTCTTGAATCACCTCACCCATCTAACCCTAGAGTGCTGAGCCTTGTGCCTACCTTTCCCCATCGAACACCCTGTAGTTTGTCCTAATTTCCTTGCCCTAATTGTTTGGCTCCTCCTGATCTAGCAAAACCCTTCAAAATCAAATCAAACCTTATGCTACTATACCTAGGCTAATATTTTTTTCTTGATCCAATCATATTGGCTCCGATTCTTACAGAGAGAGCCCTCTCCTGGCCTAGTAGGGCTAGCTACTTGGCTAAGCGTGATTTGTGGTTACCCTGGCATTGCGTTTCTTCAGCCTAAGGATCAATCCAGGTGATAACACTCTCGATTTTTTTTCATGGTATTAGAGGCCAGGTTGCATAAGAATCTTTCAAAGTAGTAGAGAGAAGAGGCATGTTTGCATAAGACTCCAAAGAGAGAATCGCTTAAATTTTTTTTTGGGCTCGCAAAAAAAAACAAGAATCATGAGGGGACGAGTGTAGAATTTTTCTACAAATCAGCTAACTCCAATACCATGTAGAAATTTCACCTGTAGAACAAACTGATATATGCAATGTCCTAAAGCATAATACTTGTTCTACTTCTACAAAACATTAAGCGGAAGCTTAGTCAACCATGAGCAACATCAATAAGAACACATATAACTGATAAGAAGGAATCAATCACACATAACACAAAAGAATTTACTTGGGGAAAGAATCCGCCTAAAACCACATCTCTGTATTATCATACTAGTGAAATATAGTTTGAATTACACAAAGCCTTAGCTCATAAGCTATCTAGCTCTCTTTGTACTCTGATGATCTTCAATCAGAAGATGAAAATCATGGACTACCTAGGCCTCAATATATAGGCCACAAGTCCTCCAATCTCCTATAATAGATCCTTCTCCATGCAAGGAATACTTACTAAAAATATCCAAGCATCTGCTAGTACATTGTCCCACATCTGATCTCAACTGGGTCTCTAACAAAACTGACATGAAACAATTATCCATGAGTGAATCCTCATTTTTCTAAAATAATAGTTGTCACATGCATGCAAGCATTAAAAAACTATATTTTATTATTTTAACAACTTGTTAAAATAATCTAACTCGACTTGACTAGTTAGAACTAAGTCAACGGATTCTCTTATTATATAACTCATACTTATTCCCTTAATCAGTGGAGGAAATTAAGGATAAATTCTTCAATCAGTGGGACAACTCATGTGCATGCTCACAAAGACTTCAAATTCGAATTTCCTTAGCTAATTAAGTCAACTCAATTAATTAATTAATATTTCCAACTGCTATTAAGACCAAAATTAATTTTACTTCCTATAGATAGACTAGGGACTGTTATAAATAGGAAGGGACCCAAAAATGCTATTTTTAGAAATTTCTATTTTTAGCAGTTTCACCTGTCACCCAATGTGGCCAATGACCTCACTAGCCAAACTACTATTTTTAGACATGCTATTTTTAGGAAGTCAATTTTTAGCACATTCTAAATTTAGCATTTCTTGTTGCACATTTTTCAACATTCCCTCTTAACAAGAAAATCTTTCTCTCAAACTCGTTGCTGTAAATCTGGAATGTTTTGCATGCAACACATCTACCTGGTCCGCTTGCTCCAACAACACTTAGAACAAAAACACTCCCAACTGACCACTATGTTGGGCTAGGAACATACTCTAATGTTGAAGCCCTACCTGCTCCTGACAAGTGCTCCCTCTCTGACATTTGCACTACTGCAACATCTCCATGCATCTTGCACCATTACACACCTCTCTGTGCCACCTAGCACTGTGCAAAACACTTATGCCTCTCGCATTGCTGCAGCCTACTAGCTATGCACTGTCCTGGGATTCCCTGCACTGTTGCTCTCTCTGCCACTCTATCCGCATCTGTCTCTACCCAATCAGTCAGTTCCTGCTACTCTACATCAGGGCTCTTGTAGCAAGGTCTCATCCAAGAGGTTGGGTATCTCAAGGATCCTGCCCCTCCTCCTTGGGACAATCACTCTATATCGCCCCACCTCCTACCTGGAGGTATGGCTGCATGTGATCCCTCAACCCACCTGGCTCGAAGTTTCCCCCTATTGGAGGTCTTTGCATGAGTAGATGTCTCTACTTAATCTCCACTCAGCTAACCTTGTTGTGGCTACTCCACAACCTCCTGAAGTTGTTGCACCAATCATGGCTCCTCCACAATCATTTGAGACTTCTTTTGGCTCTACATGTTGAGAGGTAATATACCCTCCCTCTCAACCACCAAGTCTCTAACCTTTTCCTTGCTCCTCAAGGCTCTGCATGCATCTTGTACCACAAGTGCATACAGGTTCTTGGCTAGCACACCAATCTATTTCCACTTTCCTGCCATCACAAAATTTTCTAGAAAATGAGCTGATTTTAAATCATAAATATCTCCCTCATCCGAACTTTCCATTCAGCCGATTTTTTTTATTTATTTTGGGTATGTTTTCGCAAGGAATCCAAATCTACTATTTATTTCTAAAAATTTTGTATATAAATTTTCAGATCTGCTTTGCAAACTCTCAGCCCAAAACTCAAAACTTTGAAATCTCCTCTCAGTATATTGTTCTTGCTTGATCACCTGTGCTTCGATACGATGTAGAATTTTTTACAAATCAGTTAGCTCTGATACCATGTAGAAATTTCACCTGTAGAACAAACCGATATATGCAATGTCCTAAAGCATAATACTTGTTCTACTTCTACAAAACATTAAGCGAAAGCTTAATCAACCATGAGCAACATCAATAAGAACACATATAACTAATAAGAAGGAATCAATCACACATAACAAAGAAGAATTTACTCGTGGAAAGCACCTATCTAAAACCCCATCTCTGTATTATCATACAAGTGGAAATATAGTTTGAATTACACAAAGCCTTAGCTCAGAAGTTATCCAGCTCTCTCTATACTCTGGTGATCTTCAATTAGAATATGAAAATCATGGACTACCTGGGCCTCAATATATAGGCCAAAATTCCTCCAATCCCATATAATAGATCCTTCTCCATGCAAGGAATACTTACTAGAAATATCCAAGCATCTGATAGTACAATGTCCCCCATCTGATCTCAACTGGGTCTCTAACAGAACTGACATGCAATAGTTACCCATGAGTGAATCCTTAGTTTTCTAAAATAATAGTTGTCACATGCATGCAAGCATTAACAAACTATATTTTATTATTTTAACAACTTGTTAAAATAATCTAACTGGACTTGACTTGTTAGAACTAAGTCAACTGATTCTCTCATTATAGAACTCATACTTATTCCCTCAATCAGTGGAGGAAATTAAGGATAAATTCCTCAATCAGTGGAACAAGTCATGTGCATACTCACAAAAACTTCAAATTCGAATTTCCTTAACTAATTAACTCAACTGAATTAATTAATTAATATTTCCAACTGCTGTTAAGACCAAAATTAATTTTACTTCCTATTGATAGACTAAGGACTGCTATAAATAAGAAGGGACCTAGAAATTCTATTTTTAGAACTTCCTATTTTTAGCAGTTTCACCTCTCACCCAATGTGGCCAATGACCTCACTGTCCAAACTGCTATTTTTAGACACGCTATTTTTAGGAGGTCTATTTTTAGCACATTCTAAATTTAACATTTCTTATCGCACATTTTTCAACAATGAGGATAAACGTTCCAATTTTGTACCTATGAAGAGGAAGAAAGTGAAATTGCGCACCTATAAAAGAGGCTCAGTGCACCTTATCCATAGCTCAACCAAGAAAAAAATGTGCAAGAAACGATAATTTTATGAAATTGTCAAATTTGATGCAAAGAAACGAGGGTTTTGATGCAAATATGTTGATAATTTTTGCATGTAAAGAACTTTAGATTCCGACTATGATTTTTTTTTAGAAGTTGGGGAGAAAAGGGTTTGGGTTTGTTTATAAGGGTTTCTTTGCAAGGTCGATCCCAATTGTTGTCAAGAAATTGGAGAGGCCAAAAGGCGGTGAGAAGCAATTCCAAATGGAGGTGACTGCTATTGGGATGATCCAACATGTAAATCTTGGTCATCTTAAGGGTTTCTGTTCTGATTGTGATAAGAGATTGTTGGTCTATGATTACATGCCTACTGAATCTTTGAATGAATTTTTGTTCAATGAACAAATGTTTTTTTTGGACTAGAAGAATCAGTTTCAAATTGCACTAGGAACAACAAGGGTGATTTCCAATCTATATTCAGATTCCAATAAATAGAAATCAAGTATTTTTCATCTTTGTTGGGAAATGAATGGAGGGGGAGGACTTTACATATGAGCTTAAATCCTTTGAGGCCTTTGAGTAAGAGGAAACATTGGGTCATATCTGAAATATTGAAGAGGGATCGCATCTACAATTCCCCATCTGCAACTAGCGCTGATACAAGAGAAATCATCAGCATTCCTTCTTTAGAGTTCTCAGAGGAAATCTCTAACATTCCTAGTAATAAGCTTGTTTTCATTGGTTTTGAGGCACCAATTCCTATTCCCATAGGTTGGTTGCCTATGGATTGAGGAACTAGGTAGGGCATTGTTCATATATATTAATGACAAGCGAATCAGTGATTGCTTATTGTGTCAAAATTGTTCAATCCATGAGATCTGGTTCACTTAGTATTCGATTGTTACTAGGCTTTGTTAAGTATAATAATTTTTTTCTCAATTATTTGACGATATTTATATCTTAGTGCAATGCTAATTTCCATACTTTGATTGCTTTTGACTTGTTTATGGACATTAGAGAGTAATCACTACTTGATTTAGCCTTATATCTACTGCGGAAAATTGGATTAGCACTTGGTTATATTACTCTTTTTTCAAAGAAAGATTGGGCCTTTAGTATGGGCATTTTATTACAGTGTAATTAAAAGCTATTGGATATAGAGGACTCTACTTCAACTCTGAATTGTAGAATATTGGGAATCATGGGGTGGTAGTATACATATTTCTATAAATAGTTGAAATAGTCCATTTATTGAAGTTAAAATGTTAATATATTCTTATTAAAGTTTATGAATAAAAATATTAAACAACACTGAGATTCAATGGATACGGGAGAGTCTTCTAATGCAGGGATATTTGATTGCATCATTTTATAGTACTATGAAAACAAAAGAAAATGGGTTCTTATTTGTGGACATATGACAGTGGGGGAAAAAAGATTTGCATTGAAAATCATAGCTCTGATATCTTAGTTAACCACTTGGAAATGATTCAAAACCCTTTTCAAATTACAAAATGTTGGTAAGCAAGCCAAAAAATAATTGGTGGTTGAAATAACAAGGTTATTCTACCCTAAAATAGATTTTTGGGGCTTGGGCCTCTTTAACAGTGGTTGGGAAAGTAAAATTTGCTTTTCAACCTTCGTAAGAGATTGTTCAGCACCCATAAACACAGACTTGACCTTAGTTGAAGCTTTTTATGTATTAGATAACAATTAACAAATCATTGTGAAAAAATTTGTGCTTAAGATATTCATGCATACCTTAAGAAGAAAGGTGGGACATGAAATTATTTCCACATATCACTCATGTTGCAAGGTAATGCTTTCTGTTGTAAACTCCAACACAACAAAACAACCCCAAAAAGGGATATTTTGGGAGTGAAACTCCACATACAAGGATCTGATGAATACGTGGAATGGTATAGAGCCCTTGGGAGTTGAATCCTATAACTCAGTGGCCATTTGATTTTGAAGGGATTACAAGATGATTCTCAGAAGTCAGACCACTTCATATGGTTTTAGTGATTCACATCAAAAGAATAGATGACAGAGGTAAGGAATGTTATTATAGAAAATAGTTTAGTATCAATGCCATCTACAAAATCCTAGGTAGGTCCACAGAAAAATTCATGGTTGGTTGTTATTTAGTAGTTGTGCATGCAATGAAAATGTCATGTGTGTGATGAACATTGGCGATGAATAATATTACATGTATGTGACAATATGATTCTCTCTTAATTTTAAGTTGTATCTGTCCCATATTGCGTCCTCTGAGATATACACTCTTCATAATGTAGCATCATGTCTAAATTAGGAAATTTATTAAGTTGTGCACCAGAGTGGCTCAATTGCAATTGCTTTTCAATGCCCATCTCAGATTGTTGTTTTACCTGAACTGGAAAAGAAACAAAAACCGAAAGCAACATTTTGATTGGCCTAAATAATAGGGAACCCTGGGAGAGTACATTAGAAGATAAATAGCGTAGATTTAAACAACCTAAAAAATATCCTACAAAGAGGTAAACACAAAAAAGAAAAAAATGCAAAATGCATTTCACAAGTTAATGTAGCCTAGAAAAGACCTTACCATTAGAGAAGAGAAAGTGTAAAGAAAAAAGAGAAGGTTGAGCAGATATCAATAAAATGAAGGAAATGTTGGAATTTTATGGTGAATTCCATAACACAAAACATCATAGAACAACTCTCTGATATGATGGAATTTTCTGCTAAATTCCTTAACAAACAGACAACACAAAACTGCTATGTTTCAGCACAAAAAATAGATAATTTCGTTTTCTGGACTTGGTGTTGCAGCAACAGGAATCGGTGTTGCAGCAACGCTAATCGTGGTGTTGCAGCAACGGGAAAAATACTCTGTTTTTAATAACACAGAAAAACAGAAAAAAACTGCAACACGATTTTGACGCTAAGTCACTTTAAGAAAATTGACGCTTTGTGTAACAACGACTAAAACAAGGGGCGTCAAATCACGAATAGACTTACAAAGTAAAATCAAAGTGTTTTTGACACTTGGTGTAACAGCAACTGAAAATCAGCAAAACAGTAAACTTGTATTCATGAACAGTAAACAAAAACTGATACAGTAAACTTAGTTGTTACAAGAGGAACGCTTCAGTTCCAGAAATCGATTTTCTCTAACTCAGAAAATCGCAGGTTCAGCACTGTTGTGCATTTACAGAAGAGACACACACTTGTTCTTCTAACCTTCACTCTTTTCTCTCAGAGTACAAAAACAGAACTGCTGTTCAGAAATTTCTTACACTCACACAGAAAACAGAACTCTTGTTCTTTTCTGCTTACGCTGCCTCTCTTGCGCTTGAAAACAGAACTACTGTGCATTACATTTATAGGAAAAATAAATATCTGATTAAACAATAAACTAAGTAAAATATCTGCTGATATTTATCTTTATATTTATTGCAGAAGAGGCGGTGATGAAAAGTAAGTCGGTTGTCTGCAGGGGATTTAATTTCTGCTCATTTAAAGTGCAAAATATCTGAAGACTTTGCGGCACCGAACAATCTGAAATAGCTGTTGAAGATCAGATCTTGTTCTGCATTAATTGTTTGCAGTTGGAATTAAATTCCAACACTCCCCCTTAATTTCAACTGCTGCATACCCACGCATTTTCTTAAATGATCAAAACCTTTCTTTGGCAATGATTTTGTCAAGATGTCAGCCAGCTGATCCTCTGTTCTGCAATGCTGCAAAACAATCTCACCATTGTTAACCAATTCATATATGAAGTGAAATTTGGTATCTATATGCTTTGTTCTTTTATGAAAAACAGAGTTTTTAGACAAAGCTATTGCTGAGCTATTGTCACAGTAAATGGTTGTGCCATTTTCCTGTTCATGACAC
>APFE031695825.1:0-12865 GCA_000404065.3 Pinus taeda | reverse complement strand
GTCAGTGTCTAATGAGTCATTTTACATCTTGTTCATGCTTCAGTTGTGCCTTGGCAAGTTCATTTCCCTCTCCTAGGGTTTTGAAGGAAATTTCTCTTGGATGGTCAAATCATCGACAAAAATTGCTTCCTGATGTTCATACACCTTCCCATATCCTTAAAGTACCTTATGAAACACTTCCCATCCCTTAGATCCGCCAAATTCCTCATTTTTCCACAAACCCTAGTTTCTAGCTACAACTTGGCAATTTTCTAGGTTGGGCCTGTGTTTTGCCCTTTTGGACCCTTCCCCTCACTAAATCTATGAGATTCCACTTTACCCTACTCCCCAACATCCCTTCCCACTCCCAAAAATTTCTCCAAGAATTTAGAAGCCCCCTATCCCCTTCATTTTGCTCCATTTTGACAAAATTCCTTGTTTCACACATCGGGACAAGTCGCACTCAAATGATGTTCCAGAGCAATAAAAGATGCATTTGGGAAAAATGAGAGAGGTTTTTTTCCACAATATTCCAAATACAAAAATCCTCCTTCACTTTTTGTACAGGTGTCATGGTTTGAGAGAAATGTCAAAGAATACCGTTACCTCAGGAGAATCAAGGCAACCTCTGACGTGACCTTGGGAAAATCAAGTTTTCTCCTAGCTTGGTTGGCCAAACGATTTGTTTGATGGGTAAAATGATAACTAGACACAAATATATTTCCAATGAGCTATCATGAGCTAAATTTGGGGTTGAGGAAGGCATTCAAAATTTGACTGCAACAACACTTTTGCTTGAGGCAGCCTCATTTGGCACTTTTTGCCCAGTCTTGGGAGATTTGATTTTTGACAAGTCAAATCAAATCCAAATTGAAAAATTTCAGTTGGGTTGGCAAGTCGACTCACATACCTTTCCAAAAAGCCTACTATTTCCCAATTTGGCCACATGAAAGTGCCCCAGACATGGCTCCAAAGGGGCGAGACATGTCAGGCAGGGGGCGCGACATGTCAGGCAGAATTGCCCAGAAATGCAGAAAGCTATCTTGGGAGAATTGAGTTTTGACTGGGCAAATGAACTCCAAATCCAAAGCTTCCAGTTGGGTTAGAACGTAGACTCACAGACCTTTCCAACAAGCCTACGCTTACCCAATTTTTCTACCTGCAAGTGCCCCAAACATGGCTCGAAAGGGGCACGATATGTCAGGCAGGGGGGCGCGACATGTCAAGTAGAATTGCCCAGAAATGCACTGTACAGCCCGGAAAACGTAGATTTGACTCAGTTTGACTTTTTGAGGTGAATGATGATTTTGTTTGATGTAATTATGGTACTTTTTAGACACTTTTACCCTTATGTAACTCTTCTAGAAGATTCATTCATGAAAAGGGTAAAAATTAAATGAATGAATTGGTTTCCAAGTTTATAGAGGCAAGTTGTTTTGACTGCCTAGATTTTAGTGCTAAGTTTAAAAGTGGTTGAAACAGCTCCTAGAAGGATGAGCTCGACCCCTAGAGGCAAGGAAAGGTGTTAGCTTGCCTATATTATGTATTTTCTTAGTCATTTTCAGAGGTTGGAAGGTTGGACTCTTGAGGGAGAAGCTATCATTGTATTATTTCACAGTATCTCTGCAATTTTTGGCTAAGGAAGACCAAGGTTTTGCAGTCCTCTTTGGGATTCTTGTGGACTCATGTGTTGATGGTGTGTTTCTCAATGTTCTTGTGAGCTTTTTTAAGTGATTCATTTCCTTTCTTTACTTCTGCACATTAAACAAATGAAGTGTTAAAGTAAGAATTCATGCTTGCCATGCTCTGCTTTTAAGTTTGTTTAATTTCAATGTTTTCTACTGTCTAAAGAGAATTCAAAGTTATTGTTTGCTCTCTTTAGCTCTCTTTCTTTCATTCCTGAACATCCACTTCAGTTAAAGGCATCAACACTATCTCCTACGTCGCCCCAAGGAACCCCCTGCAGAAACTGTGTCCAATCCCCGCACCCAAAATTGCCATCCCCTCAATTTGCCACCAAAAACCCTAAAAACCCCAAATCAACCCTCTTGATCAGTTTACTAGCCTAAAATTAGTGTTACCCTATTGGTCATCTCATCCGTTGAAGATTTTATTGAGATTGACCGGAGAGAGCCTTCTCTTGCCCCGTAGGGCTAGCTACGAGGCTAAATGGTTTGATGTTGCCTTGAGGTTTGCCTTTTTCAGCCTGAAGTGAAATTTCAAGCGGTAACATACTGGCGACCATACTGGGGAGAACAAACTTATCGTTTGTTCATTGACGTGTTATTTCATAAGTCTTAGACGGAGTTTGAAGATATGCCAGGTAGCCTTCGAACACGCTCTTGTTTTACATCAACGTTAGTAGATAAACGCTTCTTCAGTCGATCTCCGTGAGCTTGTGAAAGTAGCGCTTCATTGGCACTTTTATCCCAGTATAATTGTTAACTCTGAGCCGTGGATGATAGGTTGAGATTTTTCATAGGCTGAATGGTTTTTCTTTCCTAGTCTTCTTGAGAAAAACAAGCTAGCTACTAATCCTAGACCCATTTTCAAATCTCATTCATCTCCAGCTATTATCAAGTATTTCGAAGATCTAGACTTTGATGAAAGCTTTGAGTTGTCCTTGTTTAAAGCCAAATCCGAAAGTGCGCTCGACTCTCTAGTCCTTGACCCTGATTTTTCAGCTGTTATTGAATTTGAGAGACACAACAAGTTGGTCAAAAATTTCATCTTGAGACATCTCCAGACACGTATTCAAGCTACTACCCTTGCTGATTTTCTTGAGAATATCTCTGATAGTATTGGATCCACTATCACGGCTCACGAAGTATCTTTTCCTCCATTTGTTTCAGTCTCGCCTATAATCACCTATCCCGAATCCACAATCGGTTCTCCTTCTACATCCCATATCCCTCCTACACCTCCTACCCCTCCGACTCCCCCAACTCCACAAACTACAGCTCCTCTTATCACATTCCCCGCTATCACAACTCCTCCTCCTCATACTCACCCTACTCCCCCTCCTAAAGCAATGGTTGCCCGATTTTCTCCCCTTGCTCTTCCCCAAAATCTCCATGATATGCCGGCTGATTATCAAAGCAAAATCCCTATGTTTGATGGCACTCCTCAAAATGTCTCGGCTCAGCAACATATAGACAGGATGACAACCTTCTTCGATCTATATGAGATAGATGAAGAAGATGTTACTATGCAGCTGTTTGTTTAGACATTTGGAGGGGAAGTTAGGAAGTGGTTCAGAGGGTTGACAGCCGGAAGCATTACCTCCTTGGATGCACTTCAAAGGCAGTTCTTAGACCGTTGGGAAATAAGAAATGATCCGCTTCAAATTAATGCCGAATACAACAACCTCAAGCGTAATCTAGGTGAGTCTGTTCAAGATTACATAATCAGATTCAATATAGTTTACAATGCTATTCCCGATGATTTGAAGACGTCAAGGAAGTCAGCTCTACTTAAGTTCCCGGATGGCTTTGATCTAGAGATGGCCTACTCATTGAGAGACCAAGATCCTCCCACCTTGGAGGATATGCAAAAAATTGCAGTCAGCGTTGAGGCAAACTTAAATGACAAAAGGGCAAGAATGAAGGCCGAGAAACGAGTCACAATCAAAGAGGAAGCATCCACCTCAAATCAGCTTCTTCGTGATGTTGAACAGATAAAAAGGGCACTTGAAAATGTTAGTCTTGGCAAGCCTGGGCCTTAGATTCGTAATCCAAATTTCAGAGGTCCACAGCAGCCCCAATATAGAATCAAACAGCGGGATACAAGAGCACAGGAGGTAGCCGCTCAACAACAAATTAAACCTCCACTTCAGCAAAATTTTGTTACTCAAGAATCGGAGGATAAAGGTGATAATGTTGGAGAAGAAAATCACTTCTTCACTCCTGATGATCTGCCCACGTATATTACAGAAGAGGAAGAGTTGGTGAGCAATTCCGTGATTCCCCAAGATGAGCATTATATTTTGTCAAACGATGTAGCACTTCAAGAAGAATCCGAAGAGTATCAAAGAGGGTATTTGCATGCTTTATCAGCTCAGCAAGGTCAGCAAAGGCAATTAAGAAACCGAGTGGTTCCCATAAATCCCATCCAAAAGAGAGCAGAGGCTTCGGCAAAGAATGGTTCTGCTATCCCGCAGAAAAAAGGCAAAGAAATAAGCGATCCTTCAGCAAGCCAATCATTATCAGTAAGCAAAATAGACCAACCATCAAATGCACCAAGAGATAGAGGTGAAAAAAGAGACAATCCAGCTAAAGAAGGTGAGGATATTTCAGCTTTCAGTTTGGAGAATGAGGTTGCAAAGTTGAAGGTGTCTATTCCCTTGACAGAAATCATGAAGAACAGCACCTACCGAGGCCAAATTTCCAAGATGCTAAATTTCAATCCAATTCTAGACACCGTAAACGTAGAAGATGATCAGCCTGAGATGATTTTGGGCCCGATTTAAATGGTGAGTCTCCTGAGAGTGATGTTCCTCCATTCTATATCAGTTTGCGACTACATGAGTATGTGCTACACAACGCCATGTTTGATTCGGGAGCTTCACATAATTTGATGCCCAAACGATTATGGAGAAGCTGAGACTTGACATCACTAGGAATTATCATGATTTGTATTCGTTTGATTCCAGCCGGGTGAAACGTATTGGTTTGATCAAGGACTTGGTGGTGAGTCTAGATCAAATCCCAGCAAAGAATGTTTTGATGGACGTGGTGGTGGCAGATATTCCTCCGCGATCCGGCATGTTGCTTTCGAGATCATGGGGAGCCAAGCTCAAAGGTACACTTCAGCTCGATTTTTCCTATGCTACAATTCCAGGTTTTGGTCAGATGAGGAAGTTATATCGGGAACAAAAGATGAAATAAATGATCACTAGTAAGGAAAAGCCCGTCAATCATCCTGTAAATTATGTACAAACAGATTTAGAATCTTTTGTTTTGTTTGCGGATAATTTCAATGAGATAGATAGTCAGATAGTTCAAGTAGAAGATATACCAGCTATTACAGAGAATTTTAGAGAAGTTTTGAGAAAGGAAAGTGAAGAAAGGTCTGTTGTTATAAAGCCAATAGCTGAAACAAATGGGCAGCAAACAGAGAATGCATCGAAATCACATTTTCAGCACTTAGAAGACGATGAAGATGGTCTTTGGACCATGGATTTTGATGGCGTTGTGGGCAACGATGGTGCTGGTATAGGTGTGTGGATTCGAAGCCCATTTTCAGTCCAAAACCAAGTTCCAAGCAAGGTACAGGTATGTTCATATAAATTAGCTTTTGACTGTTGAAATAATGAGGCGGAATACGAGGCTCTTATTGCTGGTCTGAAAATCCTTCGGAAGTTGAAGGCAAAGAAGATAGTGGTATATGGCGACTCTGAATTGGTTATCAAGCAAGTGAAAGGTGAATTTCAGGCCAAACATCCTTGTATGCGAGCATATCGGAATGGTGTCCTAGACATTTTAAAACTGTTTTCAGAACATACTTTGACATGTGTGCCCCGGATTCAAAATGGTGTTGCGGATGCATTGGCAAAGGCAGCGAGTAATCTGAAAATACCCATGAATTCCAGCAATAAGTTTGATATATATGTGAAGCATCGTCCTACAGTTCCAGATAATCAAAGGTGTTGGCAAGTTTTCCAAGATGATGAAGAAATCAAAGATTTTCTGCAAATTGAGGGTAAATTCGAAGACATCTCCATAGACACGGAAGCTGAAGGAGTAAATCAGATGGATGTGTTGTAGCTCAAGGACAATTACATTCCTAAAGTATTAATTCCTTTGGAAGAATTGTTCGATCAAGATGATGTGGCCCGCAAGCCAACTTTGAGGCCAACGGACGAAGGTGTCGAAGATGTGAATCTTGGGACTGCCGAAAATCCAAAGATGGTGAAACTCTCGAAAGCATTGTCGCCCAAGGTAAAGAATGAATATATCAGATTGTTGTCTTTGTTTTATAATGTTTTTGCATGGGACTATTCAGATTTGAAAACTTATGACACAAGTATCATTCAACATACCATTCCAATAAAGCCAAATCAAAAGCCTTTCCGACAAAAGTTGAGAAGAATTAATCCTAAATTGATTCCATTGATCGAGAAGGAAGTCAACAGGTTATATAAGTCTGGAATCATAGTGCCAATCCGATTTTCTGATTGGATTTCCAACTTGGTGCCCGTGAGAAAGAAGACCGGCGAAATTCGCTTGTGTATAGACTTCAGAAATCTGAACAAGGTATCACTAAAGGACAATTATCCGTTGCCCAAAATGGATCATATATTGCAGCGGGTAGTGGGGGCATCAAGGATGTCATTGCTTGATGGTTATTCCGGGTATAATCAGATTTTGGTGCATGAAGATGACCGTGACAAGACAACATTTACTACTCCATGGGGGACATTTCATTATGCCAAGATGCCGTTTGGATTGAAGAACGATGGCGACACATTTCAGCGGGCAATGGATATGACCTTTGCTAATGAGAATGATGTCTTTTTGGTTGTTTATCTTGATGATCTGACCGTGTTTTCTAAATCAGATGAAGAGCATTTGTTTCATTTGACTAAGGTGTTCCAAAAGTGCAGAAAGTATGGTATCTCGTTGAATCCGAAGAAGAGCCTTTTTGCTATGAGCGAAGGCAAGCTGCTGGGTCATATTATTTCTAAATATGGAATTCGAATAGATCCTGCATGGGTGGAAGCAATTCAGCAATTAGAGCAGCCCCGAAGCAAGAAGGAGATTCAGTCCTTCAATGGCAAATTGAATTTTCTGCGTCGCTTTATTCCCAATCTGGCTGAACATCTTAGAGAGATAACCAACATGCTCAAAAAGGACAGCGAGCTCAAATGGACCGAAGAAGCGGTAAAGTATTTTAACTTGGTAAAGTTAATCTTATCTTCAGCCGCAACTTTGATCAGCCCAGATTATACACAAGATTTTATTTTATTTTCATTTGCTTCTGAGCATACGTTGGCAGCTGTGTTGATGCAAAAGAGAGATGGAGTCGAGAGGCCCATAGCTTTTTTCAGCCACATCATAACGGAGGGAGCACTGAATTATAATACCATTGAGAAGCAAGCATTGGCGTTGATAAAAGCTTTGAAAGATTTCCGGGTATACATACTCAATTCTCACATTTTGGTATATGTTCCCAACGCAGCTGTGAAGGATGTTTTAGTACAAACGGAGCTGGAAGGAAGAAGGGGTAAGTGGATCGTTGCACTGTTAGAATATGATGTGGAAATTAAGCCTACCAAGTTGATTAAAGGTCAAGGTCTTGCTAAGTTGATCGCTGAAACGAATCTCCATGTCCTAGACATCAATCTGATTGTTGCTTTATCTGATGAAGACGAATAAAATTCAGCTTTATAGGTATCGGATATCTTTGTTTCCTCTCCTTGGTATGCTGATATAGTATATGTGCTTCAAAATTTGTCTTCACCCCCTGGGATGCCTAGAAACAAAGCTAGAAAATTGAAGCTAAAGGCAGCAAAATTTTGCATCATCAAATCTGCACATTATTGGAAAGATCCCGGTGGCATCTTGCTGAACTGTTTGGTCGAAGAAGAAGCTAAGACAGTAGTAGAAGATTTTCATAAAGGTGACTGTGGGGGTCACTTGTTTTGGAAGACCACGGCTAATAAGATCTTGAGAGCTGGTTTCTATTGGCCTTCTTTATTTTCTGATGTATATAAAGCAGTTAAGAGTTGTCATGAATGTCAAATTTTTCAAGGAAAGCAAAAATTACAGTCGTTACCTCTCAAGCCCATTAAAATCAGTGCACCATTTCAGCAATGGGGCATGGATTTTATTGGAGAAATCCACCCAGCATCTTCCAGGCAGCATCGATGGATCCTGACCGCCACAGATTACTTCACGAAGTGGATTGAAGCCATTCCCACTCGGCAAGCCACAGACTCGGTAATTATTTCTTTTCTTGAGAATAACATAATGTCACGTTTCGGCTGTCCACATAAGTTGATTACAGATAATGCAGCAACGTTTAAATCGAAGAAAATGGTTAATTTTTTCTACAAATATAACATCAGCTTGGGGCATTCGACCGCCTACCATCCACAAGGAAATGGGCTGGCCGAATCTTCAAACAAATCTCTAGTGAACATCATCAAGAAATTGCTGGAAATCAACAAGAAGAGCTGGCACAAAAAGTTAGTAAATGCATTATGGGCTGATCGTGTAAGTCAAAAGAATTCAATTGGTATGTCACCCTTTGAATTGGTCTACGGGACTGATGCAGTGTTTCCTAATTCACTTAGTGTTCCAGTGGCAAAGTTGCTTCAAGAAGCTAGTGATGAGGAGGATCCTATGCAACGATGGATTAGTCAAATGATCCATTTACAACAGACATGAGATGAAGTTCTTCAAAATTCCCTGAAGTTGCAAGAGCGCATCAAGAAAATTTATGACAGAAAAGCAAAGTCGGATGATTTTCAGATAGATGATGTTGTTTTGAGATGGGATGCCCGAAATGAAGACAAAGGGAAGCATGGAAAATTCGACAACTTGTGGAAAGGTCCCTACAAAATTGTAGCATACTGTGGTCCAAATGCCTTTCTTCTCAAAGAAATGAATGGTGATGAATGTCTCAGTGGGTCGGTGAATGGCCGGCTGCTCAAAAGGTATTATGCTTGAGCATTTTATGCTCTAATCACTCTCATTGTAACTACCATTTTACTTTCATTCTGCAGCAAGAGTAAACTGATCTCCCATCTTTAGTCTGGGGCCCACGGTGAAAGCTATAATTATGAACATGGTGATTAGTTGGTTTGAGTTTTTCAAGTTGTTTCAGTCAGTCTATTTTATGCATAAAGCGAGTCAGTTTGTGTCAAAGTTAGTTTAAATTTCAGTCAATTGTCAAAGTCAATCAAGTTGTCCAAATTTGGGTCACATGTGTAAATAATGACTCCATCGCCCAATGATGATAAAGCATTGGTCTGCTCTCCCAGAGGTATAAGGTTCTTGGTACCTCCAAGGAGCTACCATCCCCATTGGAGCCAATGTTAGAGTCGGTCTAGCAGTCCTCCATCAACGATCAAAGCTCTTTGCATTTGCATAGGTAGGTGTCTCGTCAGTGTCATTTTTTGCATCCCATTAGGCATGCCATAACCCTGATGGGGGAGCTGGTGTCTTTTTCCCCCTCTTGGCATTGTTGGATCAAAGTCATTTCAGTCATTAAACTCTTTCAAGATTGTCTTGTCTTGTCTTGAGGTCAAATTCCTAGGTCTAGGGTTTTGGTCAAGTTTGTCTTCAAGGTCATGTCTCTGAAGGTCAATAAATGTTTAGCAAGCCAGAGGGATGATTTTAAAGGTGTTTCTTCGCAAATTTCTATCTTGTACAGTTAATTTTCACCTTGGATTTAAAAACTTTGTTTTTAAAGCCAAGGCCATTTTTCAAATTTTTGTAAAAAGTGATGAAATTTCAAAAAGAAACTTCCAAGGATAGCATGTAACCCTGGCTCCCTTTCCAAGATCCCTCAGATGATATCCCTACAAAAGGAAATGAGCAAAAGCATTAAATGAGTCAATTTCAGGACAAAGGAAACCAAAAAAGTCAAGTTATTAAAGTGTCAAAGGAAAAACATTATAAAGTGGGGTTGGGCATGAAATTATTTCAAATCAAAGTTATAAAAGCCAAATCTCCCTCCATTTACCCTTATTGTGCATCCAAGTCTCTTGCAAGAGATATTGGGTGAGTGATTGAGTGAAAGTTTGAGTGAATTTGGGAGCTGGACAGGCACGTGACCCGTCAGGCCAGGCACACGACCCGTCAGAGGCGCGCGACTCGTCAAGCGCCTTCCACAGTGCATTTTTTTTTCAACGGGCGCGACCCGTCAGAGGCACGCGACCTGTTGGGTAAGGAGCGCGACCCGTCAGCACCCTCCTTTTGAAATCGACTGCAAATTCACCCAAGGAGCTATCAAATCACCGATTTGCCTAAGGGTTTTATGCTGTTTGAAAGCATATAAATCAGCATTTTACAGGAAGAAACAGCAGTACATTTTGGCCACTCTGCTCCTTAAACAATGTCAGAAACTGAAACCTATGAGTCGAGTGATGACCAGGCATCAGCTTCAGAGATTGAGGTACAGAGGAGGCCTCATAAGGGTGGAAAGGGTGGTCATCACAGGAGAGAGGAGCCCACCTCTTTGACAGATTTACAGGCTTGTCCTATGGCAGTCTCATGTTTTCAGTACATGTCTTGCTATGAGTTTTGCGAGAAGATCTCTCGGATTCAGCACCACAGAGAGTTGGCTCGCCTATTTGTTTTACACATGCATGATGGACATGTCAACCTTGTCGGGGTGGACTTTATTTTGACACCCGAGGTGATTGCACAGGCTACAGGGATACCTAATGTCGGGGAGATATGGAATAAGCGCAAGGTGTTGGACAATGTTTAGATTGAGCCTTTTGTTAGACCAACATTCACGAGACAATTGACAGGTGTGTTTCCATTCAGATTTCTCAGGAGTGAGTATGCTCTCATGATGAGGCTCATCATGCTCTATTTTACCTGTGAGGGCAGATTTTCACAAATATATTCGTACCATATCCGCATATTGATGCACTTCACACGGGTACGGATGATGAATACCCCTGTTTTCTTCTATCAGAACATTGAGAGGACGGTGTCCATAATGCAGAGGAAGAGCCCGGCACAGCAGTATAGGAGCCTTTACCATTATGGTTTGATTAAGCTTGTAGTATTACATCAGTTGGCTCAGCAAGGCATCTCATGGGAGGAGTTCATCTCTCGTGAACTTTTCACATCATCACCCCTGCCACATCCTGAGGTTGTTCACGAGGAGGGAGGACCATGTCAGCAGCATGACATCCCCGTCACTAGACATGTCATCTCCTCACCTTTGGTTACTTATCGGAGAGGCCAAAGGGCCTTATTTGCAGCAGCTTAGCGAGTACTTTCTTCACACCAGGTGGAAGGGGTCTCGCCTTCTTCATCAGTACCGCGAGTGTTATCTCCACACCAGCTGGAAGGGGCCTCATTTCCGACAGCAGCACAGGTATCAGAGAGGGGCAAGCAGCCCATGATTGAGGAGGGATTTTCAGGTGATCCAGATATTGACATTATTAATCTTGACGCCTGTTCTCCTAGCTCAAAGCTTAAAGATATCATCCGAGAGAAAAGGACCGAGAATGAGTCGCTGCACACGAAATTGCAGATGGAAAAATGGATAATTAACTATTTAGAGCAGCGCAACAAACAGTTGGAGGATGAGCACCAGCTTTTTGAGCTGCGGAAGATTCGTGAAGACCGGGAATTGGCTCGTAGGAGACCCGGTGATTTGACACCCATAGATCGAGAATCTATGCTTATTTGGGACAATGCTCATTTGAAAATGTTGTTGGCTAAGGAAAACCAAGGTAAGAAACTGTTGAGGAACATGAAGAACCATTATTGGGCGCAGATGCACGTGTGCAAAGCGAAGATGAAGGTGCTTCAAAGGCGGTTGACCGAGGCACTAAAACAGAGAAAGAGGCCTGATCCCCTCCATATCTTGACTGAGGCTTCACTCAAGGACCAAGGCACTAAATAGCCTAGCCACAGAACAAATCCCAAGAAATTTTGAGCATTTTGGGTAAATTTTGGTTTTTTTTAGGCAATTTATAGGTTTTCTCCATTAACGGGTCTCACCCCCCGTGAGACCCTTCATCCCGGCGACTCCATTTTTCAAAAACTCAGCATTTCCAGATTTTTCGTGCAAAGTTACACATTCTCATCAAAGGACTAGAGATTTGGCGAAGTTTTGGGCCTCCAGAAAGTCAGGAACCAGCAAAAAATGACTTTCTGTCACTTTTTTGAGACACGGAAAGCAGTCTTGGGATATTGCAATTTTGAAGGGTCAAATGACCACCAAATTCAGAAATTCCAGTTGGGTGGGAAAGTAGACTCATAGACCTTTCCAAAAAGCCTACTCTTGGTTCATTTGGACACCTGGAAAATCCCCAAAAGTGGTCCCAAAGGCGCGCGACCAGTCAGGAAGAGGCGCGCGACCCGTCAGGCAAATTTCTCCAAATTTCACTGTACAGCTCAGAAAAACGCAGTTTGACCCTGTTTGACTTTTTGGGGTGGATTATTATCCTATGTGATGTAATTAATGTACTTTTATGACACTTTTACTCTTATGTGCCTCTTCTAGAAGATTCATTCATAAAAAGGTGAAAATTAAATGAATGAATTGGTTTCCTATCTTATAGAGGCAAGTTGTTTTGACTGCCTAGTTTGTAGTGCTAAGTTTAGAAGTTATTGAAACAGCTCCTAAGATAGTGAGCTCGAACCATGAAGGTAGGGAAAGAGGTTAGATGATCTATATTATATACTTTCTTTCTCATTTTCATGGTTGGACTCTTGAGGGAGAAGCTATCATTGTATTATTTCACTGTATCTCTGCAATTTTTGGCTAAGGAAGACCAGGATTTTGCAGTCCTTTTTGGGATTCTTGTGGTTACATGTATTGATGGTGTGTTTCTCTATGTACCTGTAAGTGTGTTATATGATTCATTTCCTTTCTTTTCCTTCTGCATATTAAACAAACGAAGTGTTAAAGTAAGAATTCATGATTGTCATGCTCTGCTTTTAAGTTTGTTTAGTTTCAATGTTTTCTACTGTTTAGGGAGGATTCAAAGTTATTGTTTTCCCTCCTTAGCTCCTCACCTCTCTTTCTCATCCATTCAGCTCAGCTAAAGGCATCAATACGGTCTCCTATCTCGCCCCAAAGAACCCCCTGTAGAAACTGTGTCAAATCCCCGCACCCAAAATTGCCACTTCCTCAATTTGCCACCAAAAGCCCAAAAATTTTAAAATCAATCCTTCTAATCAGTTTACTA
>APFE031695805.1:2702-33639 GCA_000404065.3 Pinus taeda | reverse complement strand
GACAGTGAATGCCGGAGATATGACCGGGGATGTGGCCGGGATAGGAGTCTCGATACTTGACAAAACAGGTGTCTCACTCGCTACAGGAGATGTGTCATCCATATCAGAGGAAGACATTGGGACCGAAACATCAGTAGGAGTAGAGGGAAAATCCTCTTCGTAAGGTTCCCAAACAGGGTTCCAAAATAGATCGTGAAGACCATCTTCTGGAGCGCGAGATTTCAACGGTTGGACACTTGGAATAACAGGAAAAGTGTCACCACAAACCAGTGTCTCAGGAGCAGCAGAAGAAGGAGACCCTTGGTCACTAGGGACAGGAGACGGGATCGATGTATCCGCCAGGATGATTTGATTCAAAAATCCTAGACAAGCTAACGAGAAAAGACCCTACTCAAACTAACGCAAACAAGATCTAACAGGGTAAGTGTGAATGTGGCCGAATAAATTTTAAGACAAAAGGACATAACTTGACCTTCTCATCTTTAAAGAGTCAAGAAAAGGACAAAAAGATGACTCTAGTCGCCTTCGAATGTTTAGTGAACCCGAAGTGACAAATTCTCAGGTGAGCCTTTTCTTTTAGGGAGTCCGAAAAGGATCAAAAAGTGACTACTCTGGAGAACTAGGCAAAGGGTTTACCAGACAATCCATAAAACTGCATATACACCTTAGCAATCATATGAAAACCAAGGACTTTCCGTACGGCAGTCAATCTTCTCGAATGCTGTGTTCGGTGCGTTACGGGCTGTAAGGCAGTAGACACGACTTCCTATGGATAAAGGATGATAACCTAGTGGAGTCTCCCCATATACTCGACGGTACATGGGAGCACAAGTCCGTACTAGACCACAATTGAGTCACAAAAGGAGGAATAACCCAACCTTGAGTGGAAACAATAGTGACTAGGTTTAACGATGCCGGAGCACGTCTCTAGCCTAGACCTCTAGAATGTGAGCGTTATGTTCCAATGCGTTGTTAGATTCATTTGGTTTATTTTAAAGTTGATCTTGTGTTAGGTTTCGGTTTTCAGGTCCTATCATATGTAATCTCTCAAAATTCCCTAAATGCAATATATATGCTAAAACATGTCATTTCATTCGATGAATGCTAATTACGAGAGAGTTCAAGAGATTTCACGCAAACAAAACGATCACAAATCAACAAAGAACTTCCCTAATGCAACTAATGCAAATTAACAAACTTTTTTTTAAGATCACTAATCACTAATCGAAATGAAAAGTTCTAATTCTCATTAACTAGTTCAAAGCAAAAGAGATTTTTCTTTTTGATGATGCCAAAATGCACTAAACAACTTTGAGAAATAACAACAAACAAATTATATTCAATACAAGCACATCTAGTTCCTTAAATCACAAATCAAACTTCCAAAGAACAAGAAAGATCCCAAAGACACCAATGAGCCGTGTAATCTAGGCTCAAAGTGAGACAAAGCGGAATTCAAGTGAAGACAAAGCAAGTCACCCAAATAACGCAACAAAATGATTTGCAACTACCAAACAAGTGCAAGGGAGCAAACAAAGAGTCAACTGGACCACTAGAAGATCAAAACACCTGAGGAAGGCTTGACCCACAAGGCCACTAGATGCCCTAGGGCTAGAAATGTGAAATCGATAGAAAAAAGCAAACACCCAAAGGGTAACGATCAAAGCCAGTCAAATCACACTCCAACACACTCAAGTAGTCCAAAAAAGGTACCCAGGTCAAAAACCAAGCTCAGAAGGCTCATAGCCAAGCAAACTTCAAAAGTTCCCAGGCCTGGCGCGACTGTCAGGCTGCAACTAGCACCTTTCAGGGATTGGCGCAGGTTGTAAATGTGCAACTTGCGCCAACTGGTGCGACTGTAACGCTATAAACCAGCCCCAGCCGAGTTTGCTATGAAAAGATAAAAAAACAAAAGAGCCAAGGCCAAATCAACAGTACCTAGGTACACCAAGGGGCAAGAAGCAACATGGGGATTCAACCCAAAAAGCTAATCAAGCAGGAGAAACCAAGAAATAACCAAGAGACAAGGCAAGTTCCAAGCCGTTCAATTCGTAAACCAAACAGGATATGGACTGAAGTGGCGTTGATCTACTTTGCTAATGCAGAGCAATAGCATTTCGAAGGCTATATGGTCGTACTTCAGGCTCCGTCTAAAGTTTACAAATCAAACAACAAGACAAAACAAACGACAAGGCAAAAATCCAACTCCCCAGCGGAGTCGCCAAATTGTTGTGGAGGTAAATCCCCTCTGCGGACAGAGGCGATCCCACTAGCCTAAATGGGGTCTAGCAACAATCAAACAATGCTAACATGTAGGTTCCTAATTGCAAACTAAAGACTGATGATGAGGGCCTACCTCGAATCCAACGCTAGTATTTGTAGAAGAGTCGTTGCTCCCGTTCTTTCGCTCCAGCTGGTCACAATCCCCACGATCCTCATGAACGGATATCTGCATATGCAAAGAACGACAAACATACAAGCATAAAATCCAAGAGATGCAACTATATATCAGTCGGAAAGGATATAACTCAAACATCATTATAAAGACAATAAGAGTGAAACCATAATGATAGTCGTCTATTATTATTGATAAACAAAGAAGAATACAACCAAGTTCTGACGTCAAATCCTCCTTTGGCTGGGTGATCAGCAACACATGCCTTGCAAAGCTTGTTGGGAATGGGGAACAAGCCTCTCTCTCCTTGGTTACTTGGACAAGGATCTCCTCATTAAAGATGTAGCCTTATGGGGATGAAGAAGGCCCCTTGTAGCATGAGCTTAGAAATTCTCAAACTTTGGGACTTAGAATTTGGAGCTTGAAGAGTAGAATTACTAACTAGCTTGTCAAAGGCAAAATGACCAGCTTATATAGAGAGAGGAGAAGGAGATAGGATCATCCACAAGATTCATGGGATTGACCTTATCATTAGGAAGCTTCCATGAGAGGTGGAGAACTACTTCCCTTCTATGGAGATTCGAAGCCCAACTGAACTAACTCAAGCTGGAATCAGTTCATGAATAGGTTAGGAAGAACCTTCGGAAGTTTGTTTGTTAAAAACTTTACCCAACTGGGTTGGCGTGAGTGCGACTCTGAGACATAGCGCTAGCTGGCACGCCCTCTTTGGAGGATTTCCCCCATTGGCACAAGTGATACATTGTGGAACAGCGCCAATGGAAAAAGGGTTATTTTTATGGGTATTTTGCAGAAGGTGTCTTCAGGGCATATGAAGTATATACTCAAGGGGATACAATGCAAGTGTTTTCAGGTTATGTCACTTCTCACAGGTCCCGGAATAAGTCCTCCAATGTGCGGGAGAAGGGGTAACAGGGACGGTGACAAATTACTGTGTAACAACATCTGTAAGGACAACAGCATGATGATGATGCATATTAGTATGGGTAGCATGATAAGATCATGAACATGGGGTGCATGATGATTATCATGATTAGTGCAGCATGGTGCAGTATGCAGTGGTGCAGCAACAGGACCAAATGCAACATGATGATAGGTGAAGGAGTCATCTTGAGAATCAGTTGAAGTAGAATGTCTTCAACTAATCTCATCGTTATACGAAATGATCTAATGCTAGATCTAGATAAGTCAAAGTGTTGACTTCTGTTGTAAATGTATTATCTCTCTCTGTCTCTTTCTCTGCTGAACTTTGAAGAAAATAACAGAAGAATTGATCAAGGGTTTCCCCACACATTGTGGGGTTTGTCCCTGGCTTGCGCCACATCTTGTGTCCTCTTGTCCTGGCTTATCTTCTGCAATTTATATTTGTGTTCTATTTGTAGTTTATCTTAATGCTGATGTGATTTCTAACTGTGAAAATTTAAATAATTCGCTCTAGCATAGAACATACCAAAAGTTAACAAAATTAGACTTGCAGTTTTTTGGTCTCTCTGTTTTCCCTGAAAATGTATTTTATGCCTTCAAAACATCCTCAGAAGTTTAGAACCTAAGAAAACTCCCAAAACTAAAAAGTTTTGTTAAATTTAAGGAGATGAACCTGAAAATAAATAGTGTTTGGTCATGTTGGGATGATAATAATGCTATCATGTGTCATTGGGTGGTTGCAGTCAGTTCTGGACATATGGACCCAATTTTCCATAAGTGCATCCTTGCAATCAGGTCTCGAATAGTAACTCTCATCTTCATGTTTACCCTAGAAAGTAGGTTAAAGTGGGTAAATATGGGTTGTGCATGTTACAGAGTGGTATAAGAGCTCCCAAGTTCAACACTTGGACTGGATGGGAAGAATGTGTTTTCTATGCATTCATATTTGTTGTCTATGTGTTTTTTATGTATGCATGGTGATGGTCATTGTTACAGTTGTGTCGTCATGTAGAAGTTGATGTTATTGTTGGGATGATGGACATGTTGTGATTTCATTATACATATGTATAAATTTTTTATTCTAATCTAGATTGATCTTGCAGACGAGATAGCCTCCCCTGAACTACAATGAGGTACGTTTGATTATGTTTATGTTTGGTTATATAACATACCATGCTTGAAGAAAGTAGAGGATCAAAGATGACAAGAAAAATGGTGGACTAGAGTTGACATGACTCTCCCTACAGATTAGATGACCAACACGGTGATGAGTACTTCCCTCACATAACAAATACATTGAGAAGTTTGAAGGCAGAGATAACAATTTGCAAAGAAAATAATGATAGGATCATTCAATCACAGGAGAAACAAGTAGAGGTTAATGCAGTCATTCTTCAGAGTTTATAAGATTTGCAAAGGCAGGGACCACTTAGTATTATTCGTGGATAGGAGGAAATGACCAATGGGGCATATGGCAGTAAGTCTCGATCATGACACAGGTTGGATAGAGAGGATAGAGTTAGAGATGGCATATTCCTAGATACACCTAACCAAAAGAGCAGTGATCATGGGTTTTATCCTAGTTTTGGTTTAGAGAGACAGTATGGTCAACACTATCACCATCTGTATAGGAGGAGTGAGAAACAATATTTTCCAGAAGAGTTCAAGAAAGTAAAGCCATCAACATTTGATGGATAAATGAAGAAGCCATGGGATGCATAAGCTTGGTTGCTTGGGATGAATAAGTTCTTCAGATTGCATGACTATTCACGAAACATGAAAGTCGGGATAACCACTTTCAGCCTTAAAGGTAAAGCAGACAATTGGTGGGAAGATGTGAAGAATGTCAAAGGCATTCAGGAAGAGAAGTTGACTTGGAGTGAGGTTGAAAGACTTTTCAGGAAAAATTATTTATCTGAGAGATAATATGATGACAAGGAAAAGGAGTTCCATGAGTTGAAGATGGGATCTATGACCGATGAGGAGTATACTAGCATATTCTTGGAACTGTTGAGATATGTGCCTTATCTTGAGTAAGCGAAGATTTATAGAATCATCAATGGGTTGTGGGTAGCATTCAAATATAGGATTGAGTTTGATGAGTCTAGATCAATAGAGGAAGCCATCAAGGAGTTGAAACATTATTATGAGAAATCGAAGCGCAAGTTTGAATCTAAACAAGATTGGAAAGATAATGAAAAGACTAAAGGATAGTGGGATAAGAAGCGAGGAAGACTACAAGACATGAGTAACAAAGAGAATGCAGTACCACATAAGAATTTCAATGCATCTGACAGAGGACAAGGAATTCAGTGTGAGGAGTAGAACAAGGGTGATGGAAGGAAGCCTTTATAGTGTTGGACTTGTGGCAAGGATCATTGTAGGAGAGATTTCCCACAACATCAGGGTGGAATATCGCATATTTATAGTGATCAGGATGCACATAGAGTGGGGGATGTTGGACAGAGTATTCCTCAGATTTATGCAACATTGGATGATAGGAAGGCAGATCACCAGGCATCTATTATCGAGATGTATGGTAAGCTTTGTGATCAAGTTGTTTCTATTTTGATTAACCATGGATCTAATTATAGTTATGTTAATCCTGACCTAGTGGATAAGTGTGGTTTGAATAAAGAAGTTCATGCAGATTCTTGGTTAGTGAAGTTGGCTACAGGTACTAAGAAAAGAGTTCATCATTGGGTAAGAGCTTATGCATTTGAGCTGAATGGTATGCCTACATAAACGCATATGAATGTACATATATTGGGATCATACTTTGTGCTTCTGGGTATGGATTGGTTGTATCTGCACAAGACTAAGGTGGATTGTTATGAAAAGGCTATTGAGTGCTTGGATGACAATGGAGAGCAATGAATCCTGCAAGGTAAGAAGAAGGAAACATCATTTAGGATGGTTACAACAATGCAGGCAAAGCATAGTCGCAAGAAAGGGTGTGTATTATTTGCAGTGCATATTTCCAGTGATAAATGTAAGTATGGGTAGGATTCTAAGTTCTTGAAGAGGTATCCAATTTTACAACAGTTTCAATATGTGTTTCCAATAAATATTTCAGAGTTGCTGCCACACAAGGAAGTGGATTTTTCTATTGAGTTCGTACCAAGGGAAACACCAACATCAAAGGCACCTTACAGGATGAGCACACCATAGTTGGTGGAATTGAAGTTGTAGTTGAAGGAAATTCTTGAAAAGGGATATATTAGGCCAAGTGGTCACCTTGGGGTGAACCAGTGTAGTTTGTGAAGAAGAAGGATGGTACTCTTAGGTTATGCATTGATTACAAGCAGTTAAACAAGGTGATGATTAAGAATGGGTATCTGTTCCCTAGGATTGATGACTTTTTTGACCAACTGAAGAGGCCAATGGTGTTCTCTAAGATTGATTTGAGATCAGGATACCATCATGTATGCATCAAACAAGAGGATATATACAAGAGTTCTTTTTGGACCATGTATGGCCATTATGAGTTTGTTTTTATTCTGTTTGGTTTTACTAATGCTCCAGCTACTTTTATCTGTTTGATGAATAATGTGTTGTGACCTTATCTAGACAAGTTTTTGATTGTGTTCATTGATGATATATTGATATATTCTAAGAATGAGGAAGATCATTCAAAACATTTGGAAGCAATGTTGAAACTGTTGAGAGAGAATCAATTGTATCCCAATCTTAGTAAATGCAGATTATTTCAAACATAAGTACATTACTTGGGGCAAGTAGTTTCCAAGGAAGCAATAGCAGTGGATCCCGAAAAGATCAGAGCTATCATGTAATGGGAAGCTTTTAGGAATGTGGATGAGGTTAGGAACTTCTCATGGATTGCCTATCCTATTACATCCTTGCAGGGAAAATGGAGTAAATTTGAATTGATAGAGGAATGTGCAACTAGTTTTGAACAGTTGAAACAATTTCTTAAAAATGCTCTGCTACTGAAGATTACCTATCCGGACAAAGAGTTCATGGGGTGTACAGATGCTTGCAAGAGAGGTATTGGTGGGGTTATGATGCGGGAAGGAAAGGTAGTATGTTATGAGTCAAGGAAACTAAATGACCATGAGAAGAACTATGTGACCCATGATCTTGAGTTGGCAGTGATTATTCATGCACTAAAGATGCAAAGGCACTATCTTCTTGGTAGGAGGTTCACCTTGATGAGTGATCAAAGTGGATTGAGATACTTGTTTGACCAACCTAATATAAATGCCAGGAAAACTATATGGTTGTCTATGATAAGTGAGTTTGACTTTTAAATCAAGTGCATCAAGGCTAAAGAGAACAAGGTTGCATATGCTCTTAGCAAAAGAGTGTAGGTGAATCACATAGCAACTATGAGTTCATATGGGAAGAATTTATAGGATCGAAAGTTACAAGAAATACAACAGGATGATAGGTATAGAGAACTTAAGCACAGGTTACAACAGCAGGGTACAGGTGAACACGATGTGGACTATCATCTCACAATAGATGGTTTGGTGAGATTTAGGGACAAGGCCGAACAACAGTAAACTCAATAAGATTATCTTGAGGGAATTTCATGCTAAGTCATATTCAGGTCACCCAAGATATCAAAATACATTGACAATTGCGAATAGTTTTACCATTAGCCGAATTTGAAGAAAGAGGTGGCAAAGTTTGTTGCAAGATGCTTGGATTGTCAACAGGTAAAAGCAAAGTGTAAGCATTCAGGTCAGTTATTACAGAAGATTTTGATTCCAAAGTGGAAATGGGAGGTCATTTCCATGAACTTCATTATATTTTTGTCGAGGACCTCCATAAAACATGATTCTATTATGGTTGTGGTTGGCAGGTTGACAAATGTAGCGCACTTCCTTCCATTAAAGTCTATGAATTCAGATAGTGAAGTAACGCAGGTCTTCATCGGAGATATAGTGAGGTTGTGTTATGAAACCAGCTCACAAAAATATAGAAAAGATAGGTCAATGCCTTAGAAATTAGCCTCTTCGAGGGGGTAACCTCCTTTACATTACACAAATGAACAATTCTTGGATAATACAAATGACAAGGCCTCCTTTCTATATATAGGATTCTCAGGGGTCATGATATAATCAGAGCCGACATAACAATAATAATGTAAGGGCACAATAATAACAATAGTGGGCTTCTATGGGGCACAATAATAACAATATGGGGACTACATGGGCACAACAATATAATAAGGGGGGTTGTACTAATAACAGTAAGGGGTTACACTAGTAGTATAGGGACCTAGCATGCCCCTCTCCTTCAAAAAGTGTTGTCCTCAATTCTTGAGTAGTTCTTGATGCTTCTGTATAAAATTCTTGTCCTACCATGTGGAATATTCAGTAGATAAGTTCTTCCACTTGATGAGATACTCTGAAATTGATCGATTTCGTAGCTGTTGGGTTCTTGTTTCTATAACTGCTCCAAGTTCCAATATGATTTTTCCTTCCTCATCAAGTTCTGGAAATATTGTTTGAAGTAGGATCTTTTGCAACTTTTGAATGAGTGGCCACACTTCTTCATCCTTCTTCCATTCATCCCTTGCTTTGTTTATCCAATCTAGTTGGATAATATAAATAGCACAAAACAATGCTTCCACATCCTCATTCTTTCTTGAGAGTGCATCTGCAACATCATTTTGCTTCCCTTTTTTGTAGATGATTTCAAAGTCATAACCCAACATATTTGTGACCCATTTTTTTTGTCCTTCTAAAGATAATATTTGTTCTAAAAAGTATTTAAGCTATCATGATCCATTTTTATCTTGAAGTGTCTTCCCATTAGGTAAGGTCGCCATTTATTAAGTGCATGTAGTATTTCCAACATTTCCTTCTCATAAATAGCTTGCTTGAGATGTAGCCGTAAAACACCCAATCGCCTACATCAAAACTTCTTTCACTATGATATTGATCTGCGTGTTGTTTCATTCGATTCTGCACCAAAGTGGTGTTATCCTTTAAAATATGGAGAACTTGTTGTTGATGCTCGATGTGATATTTCACTACTTGAATCTTTTTCTTCTTGATATGTCCTTCTATCTTTAGAGTTTGAGGAGTGGTAATTTATTCCAATGCATTACAAGATATGGTCATATTCATTTCTTGATGCTCAATGTGATCTTTCACTTCTTGAACATTTTTCTTCTTGATGTGTCCTTCTATCTTAATAGTTTGAGGAGTAGTAATCCGGTTATTGCATTATTAGCTTGGTCCTCTTCGTTTCTTCTTTCTCTGGGGTAGTTCCTGGTGTATATCCTCTTCTTTTGATGTTTCTTGATCCTTTTCTTCCTCCTCTTCATAATCTATGTAAAATAATTTCTTCTCGGTACACTTATGGCCTTTAGTGTATTTGCTATCACAATTGTAACAAAGCCCTTTTTCTCTTTTTTCTTCCAATTGTTGTGGTGTAAACCTTGTAGGTTGTGGAAGGCTAGGAGAAAAAACACTTCCATAATTATAGTCACGAGTGGTGGGATTCCTTGTTTCCATAATTTTGCTTTCAATTTTTCTTGCCAACCTGAATGCCTTTTCCAATAAATCAGGTACCCAAAGACGAACCTCATGTTGAATGTTATCCTTTAAAGTCCCTATGAAGACATAAATCCTTTGCTTGTCTGGAATATCATTTACCCTTATATTCAATTTTTTAAATTCCTCAATGTGCTCTGCCATTGAACCCTTTTGTTTGAGATTTATCAATTGGCTAAAGAAGGTGTTTCTCTTTGTATCCTCATAATGTGCTATCATTTCCTCCGTGAAAATTGACCATGTGACAAGTGGTTTACGAGAACAAAGCCCTTCATACCATAAAAATTGATTCGGTTCTAAATATAAAGATGCAATGCATACCTTTTGTAACAGTTTCACCTCATGTAGATCAAACTATTGCTCCATCTGTAATATCCAATTTAACGGATTCTTGCCATAAAACTTCCTCATATCGCCTTTTCTTGATTTTAGGAGCTCGATCTTGAAACGACTATAACTTTGCAGTTTCAGATCTCCAAATTCTGAAATTGCGTCCTAAAATAGCCCACTGAGTCCTCTTTCTAACCCAGTAAGTATGATCAAGATTGGATTCTGCAAGGAAGTGTTATGTCAAATCTCCCACGATGACCTGATTATTAAACTAGTTCAGTAGAGAGAACTTGCACGAAGTGCCACGTGTCATTGTTTCAACCTTAGGATGTGAAACTGATACACAGAAAACTAAAGTCCATCCTATTTTTGTAACTTCTTATGAAATTTCAATCTAATGCTCAAATAGAAAGTTATGACGATTTTCTCAAAGTCACATATTTGGGATGTAACCATGGAGCCTGCAAAAAACCCTAAATTTCTTAGACTGTATCTTTGAAAATATAACAAAACAAGATCTGAAATTCGGGCCCGAGCTTCACCAAGTTTTTGGCTCAAATGGGTTTTAATTTAAGAGTCTGAAACTTTGTAAAAAAACAATTATAGTGAAAATTCCACAATGACCTGTTTGAGATGGAATTCTAGAGCTTGCAAAAACCCTAACTTCCTCTGATCATATCTCTGAACATATAGCGAGACAAGATCTGAAATTTGGAACCAAATTTCAGTGAGATGCAATCTCAAATAGCTTTTGTTTTTAGCTTCTAAAACGTTGCAGACAAAACGTTATAGCGAAAATTCCATGATGACTTGTTTGGAGCAGCGAAACCCTAGAAACCAAAGCTCTGATACCAAATGTTATGAAACTAGCTCACAAAAAGATAGAAAAGATAGATCAACACCTTCGAAATTAGCCTCTTCGACAGGGAAACCTCCTTTACAATACACAAATGAATAATTTTTGGATAATACAAATGACAAGACCTACTTTCTATATATAGGATTCTAAGGGATCATAATATAATCAGAGCCGACATAACAATAATAATGTAAGGGCACAATAATAACAATAGTGGGATTTTATGGGGCACAATAATAACAATATGGGGAATACATGGGCACAACAATATAATAAGGGGGTTCTAATAACAAAAAGGGGTTACACTAGTAGTATAGGGACCTAACAGGTTGCATGGTGTTCTGAAGAAGATTGTGTTAGAAAGATATGCCAAGTTCACTTCCAGGTTTTGGAAAGAGTTATTTGCAGGTTTGGGTACAAATTTGGCCTTTAGTACAACTTATCATTCGTAGATAGAAGGAAAGACAAAGAGGGTCAACAAGATTTTGGAGGACATGTTGAGGATGTACATCATGCATGAGCAGCGAAAGTGGGAAGAGTATCTTTCATTGGAGGATTTTTCATATAATAATGGGTATGAAGAATATTTCAAGATGAGTCTGTTTGAGGCGCTTTATGTGCAGATTTGTAATACTCCTATCTGTTGGAGTGATCCAGTGAACAGGGTATTGATTAGACAAGACATGTTGGCATAGATGGAATAGGAAATGAAGGTAATCAAGAAGAATTTAAAGGTAGCACATGATAGGTAGAAGAGTTATGAAAATCAGTGCAAGTTGTTTAAGGAGTTTCAAGTTGGGGAATAGGTGTACCTACACGTCAAGCCCAAGAAGAGCTCTTTGAGGATTGGATCATGTGCCAAGTTATCACCTCGGTATTACGAGCCTTTCAATATTTTTGAGAGGATTGGACTAGTAACCTATCGACTTGCACTGCCTCTGACAGTGAAATTCCATGATGTTTTCCATGTGTCATTGCTTAAGAAGTATGTGAAATATGTTGATCATGTGATTCACTGATTTGTATTGCAGGTGGAACCAGAAGGAGAATTCTAGCCGGAACCTTAGTGCATCTTGTAGTGAAAGATGTTCATGCTCCATAATCGAGCAAGTCAAAGTGCATTGGAAGTACTTTGGGCCGGATGAAGCTACATGGGAGATGGATGATCAGATGTGGCCTATTTATCCTTCTCTATTTGTTGCTTGAGCAGATGTATTTTTGTATATGTTTGGTGTTGTGTTTGGTTATGTATATATATTAATATGTTGTAATACCGCATCGAGCTGTGTGATAAAGCTCCAATAAGTGGTATGGTGTTCATCATGTGTTGGTTATGTTTTAGCAGATGGATATGATGTAAATTTCGTATCGATCTATATTATAAAGATCCATAGGAAGCATGTCTTTGTTGGTTTACAAGTTTCATTGAACACCAAGGACGATGTTCCCCCATGGAGGAGGGTTCTGTAACAAACCTGGTTAAAAATCCATGTAATAAAGTTAATAAAGGAAAAATAAGACCAAGGTCACGGGACACGTATTCCAAGCTAAATGTTGGGAAAAAACATAGTGATGGGGATCACTTGTGATTAATAATTGACAATGGATATTGGAAAAGGCAAAGAGGATTAATTGGCATTTTATTTATGAAATAATGGAAAATAGGAGAAAAGGAAGGTGAGAGGCCACCTATTTGCATGTGAGGAAAATTGAAGGGAAACTAGAGGCCTCATTGATAAAAAGTATTCTAAAGATTAGCTCACAACCTTTTGTTAGTTTTAGCTTGGAGATCTATTCTATTCTCTCTCTCATACTCTTGCACGTGCTTAGAGTTTTCCTGGAGCACTCTTGGAGAATTTTTGCATACTTTTGGATTTGGAGAAAGAAGGCAAAGGAAAAGTAGGAAAGCGCAATGGGACAATGGGATCAGTAGCTACATTGGGTTTGCTTTGGAGGTACCAAGTTACATATATGATTTTCTTGCTAGTTTTGGCATGCATGGTATATGCATGTGGTTATTTGGTTATGATCTGTCATTGGCATGAAGGATTGTCTGGATTGGCAGTGTTTTTCCTAGCCTTGCAATTTCCTAGAAAGCCATGGTGTTATGGGTTTTCCCATTTGTTTTTAGATTGGTGCTCATGTTCCTTATGGATGTGGGTTGAGTTCTTAATTCCTGGAACCTTGGTTGGACAAACACTTTGGAAGCCCTCCAACAACTTGGTTTGAGTTATTAGTCCTGGAAGCCTTGGTTGGACAAACGCTCTAGAATCCTTGGTGGTTTGAGTTGCTAGTATTGGATCCTTGGTTGGAAAAATGCTTTAGAGCCTTGTCACCATTGTGGGTTGACTTACTAGTCCTTGATATATGTTGGAACAAATTCTCTGGAGCCCTGGACATCTTGGGTAGAGATCGATCTAGTGATGGTTAGTGATGTTCGGTCATGATATTGAATCAATGGTCAATGGTTGAGGTGGTTTGGACTTCGGAAACCTTGTTCTATTTTTTATTGGTTTATTCCAGCGGATCCCACATTCATGCTTGGAATATGGCATGGGGGTGATGAGCTGAAAGAGAGATTTGGTTCAACCCAATCTATGGTCGAGTGGTACGTGGAAGCCCCTGACTTGGTTGGCTTTTGCATATGTTAATAAGGGCTCCTTTCCTCTTGTATTTCATGAGTATTTCTACTTTTTATTATGTGGTTTTGATGGTTGTTCTATCATTGTTATTATTCTAGTTATATGTTGGTTATAATTATGGTTTCATGATATATTCTAGTGATGGCTATTAACAGTTTTTAATTGGTAAATGAATGGTTATTGAATGCATGACATAACAGAGGTTAGTTCAACCATTGTGAGAGGTCATTAAACCTTCTTTATTATTCCCAGATAAGTATCAAAGCCCTATGTTCAAATATGCATTTAGAACCTATAGATTACATGTTCACAATGTGTTTGAAGAAATGCCTAGTATGTTCTTGTCAGTCTAGGTCAAGTTCTGGGTTGAGGTTGAATGTTTAGCTTTGTCATTGTGTCAATTATGATTCTATAGTGAGCTTACTGAAATAATGAACATATGTGTATTTATAACCTACATGTACTATGTACACAAAGAATTTGTATAAATGAGTAATTCGGACCTCCAACTTCACCAGGTCATAACTTTGGCATCAGATCTCCATTTGACTATCATAATACCTTGTTTTGAAGATCTCCATGAGGAGGATGAAACACATTACTAAACAAGTTTCTTAGTTTTCCGGTCTCTAAATACCCTATGAAAATGTCTTTTAGGCCCTCAAAACAACCTCGAAAGTTTAGAACCTGGGAAAACTGCAAAAAATAAATAAATAAATAATTGTTAAATTTAAGGAGACGAACCTGAAAAGAAATAGTGTTGGGTCAGGGTAGGATGATAACAGTGTTATCAATTGTCATTGGGTGGTTGCGGTCATTAAATATGGTGTGAGGGTGTTACAGAGTGATATCAAATCTCCCAAGTTCAACACTTGGACTAGATGGGCAGAATGTGTTTGTCATGCATTCATGTTAGTTGTTTGTGTTTGTTATGTATGCATGGTGATGGTTGTTGTTACAATTGTGTGGTAATCTAGAAGTTGATGTTTTTGTTGGGATGATGGACATGTTGATTTCATTATACATACATACATACATACATACATACATACATACATACATACATACATACATACATACATACATACATATATATATAATATATATATATATATATATTATTATATATATATATATATATATATTATATATATAGATAGATAGATAGATAGATAGATAGATATAGATATATAAATATACATATTTTATGCTAATCTATATTGATCTTGCAAATGAGATACCCTCCCCTGAACTCCATTGAGGTACGTTTGATTATGTTTATGTTTGGTTATCTAACATAGTATGCTTGAAGAAAGTAGAGGATCAAAGATGAAAAGTAAAATGGTGGACTAAAGTTCACATGACTCTCTGTACAAATCAAATGACCAGCATGGTGATGAGTACTCCCCTCACATAGCAGATACATTAAGAAGTTTAAAGGAAGAGATAAGAGGGTAATTCAGTCATTTTTAATAGTTTACCATATTTGTAGAGATAGGGACCACTTAGGATCAGTCATGGACAGGAGGAAATGACCAATGGGGCATATGGCAGCAAGTCTCGATCAAGACATTGGTTGGATAGAGAACAATTAGAGATGGCAAATTTCTAGATACACCTGAGTGGAGGGGCAGTGATCATGGCTTTTGTCCTAGTTCTGGTTCAGAGAGACCGTATGGTCATCACCATCACTATCTATATAATAGGAGCGGGAAGCAGCATTTAACACAATATTTCAAGAAATCAAAGTCGCCTACATTTGGTGGAGAAATGAAGAAGTCACAGGTTGTAGAAGCTTGGTTGCTTGGGATGAATACGTTCTTCAGATTGCATGACTATTCAGGAAACATGAAGCTATGGTAGCTACTTTTAATCTTAAAAGTAAGGCATGCATTTGGTGGGAAGATGTGAAGAATGTTAGAGGCATTTGGGAAGAGGAGTTGACTTGGAGTGAGTTTGAAATACTTTTCAGGAAAAAGTATCTATTTGAGAGATACTATGTTGATGGGGAAAAGGAGTTCTATGAGTTGAAGATGGGATCTATGACCGATGAGGATCATACTAGAAGATTCTTGGAGTTGTTAAGATATGTGCCTTATTTTAAGGATGAGAAAGCGAATACTTAGAGATTCGTCAGTGGATTGCCACTAATGTTAAAAGACATGGAAGCCATCAGAAAGTTGAAACATTGTTATGAGAAATCAAAGCACATGTCTGAATCTAAATAGGATTGGAAAGGTAATGAAAAGACTAAAGGAAAGTGGGATAAGAAGCGAGGAAGACTATAGGACAGACGTAACAAAGAGAAGGCAATACCGCACAAGAAGTTCAATGCATCTGACAAAGGACAAGGATTTCAGTCTAAGGAGTAGAACAAGGGTGATGGTAGGAAGCATTTATAGTGTTGGACTTGTCGCAAGGATCATTATAGGAGAGATTGACCACAACTCCAAGGTGGCATACCGTGTATTTACAATGCTCAAGAGGCACAAACAGTGGGGGGATGTTAGACAAAGTATTCCTCGAATTTATGGAGCTTTGGATGATAGGTAGGCGGATCACCAGGCATCTATTATCGAGTTGGATGGTAAGCTTTATGATCAAGCTGTTTCTATTTTTATTGACCCTGGATCTAATTATAGTTATATTAATCCAGACCTGGTGAATAAGTGTGGTTTGAATAAAGAAGTGCATGTATATTCTTGGTTAGTGCAATTGGATACATTTACTAAGAAAAGAGTTCATCATTGGGTGAGAGCTTATGCATTTGAGTTGAATGGTATGCCTACATCATCGCATCAAAATGTACTTCATTTGGGATCATATTGTGTGCTTATGGGCATGGGTTGGTTGTATCTTCACAGGACTAAGGTGGATTGTTATGAAAAGGCTATTGAGTGCTTGGATGACAATGGACAACAGAAAATATTGCATGGTAAAAAGAAAGCAACATTAGTCAGAATGGTTACAATTATGCAAGCAAAGCGTAGTCGTAGGAAAGGGTGTGTATTTTTTGCAGTGCATATTTCCAGTGATAAAGGCAAGGATGTCAAGGATGTTGAGGTATTGAAGAGTTATCCAATTTTAAAATAGTTTCACAATGTGTTTCCAGCAGATATTTCAGATTTTCTGCCTCACAAGGAAGTGGCCTTTTCTATTGAGTTGGTACCATGGCAACACCAACACCAAAGGAACCTTATAGGATGAGCACACCAAAGTTGGTGGAATTGAAGTTGCAGTTGAAGTAAATGCTTGACAAGGGATATATTATGCCAAGTGTGTCAGCTTCGGGTGCACCAGTGTTTTTTGTGAAGAAGGATGGTGCTCTCAGGTTATGCATTGATTACAGGCAGTTGAACAAGGTGACGGTTAAGAACATGTATATGTTGTCAAGGATTGATGACTTGTTTGACCATTTGAATGGAGCAATGGTGTTCTCGAATATTGATCTGAGATCAGGATACCATTAGGTATGCATCAAAGAAGAGGACATCTATAAGACTACTTTTTGGACCAGGTATGGGCATTATGAGTTTGTTGTGGTTCGGTTTGGATTAACTAATGCTCCAACTACTTTTCGGTGTTTGATGAATAGTGTGTTGCAACCCTATTTGGACAGGTTTGTGATTGTGTTCAATGATGATATATTGATATATTCTAAGAATGAGGAAGAGCATGGAAAACATTTGGCAATAGTGTTGAAATTGTTGAGAGAGCATAAGTTGTGTGCCAAGCTTAGTAAATGTAGTTTCATTCGGACATAAGTACATTACTTGGGGCATGTAGTTTCCAAGGAAGGAATAGTAGTGCATCTAGAAAAGATAATATGTATCATGGAATGGGAAGCTCCTAGGAATGTGGATGATGTCAGATCATTGATGGGGTTATTAGGTTACTATAGGCGATTCATTAGGAACTTCTCATAGATTTCCTATCCTATTGCATCCTTGCAATGAAAAGGGAAGAAATTTAGATGGACAGGTAGGCAAAGAGGGTTATCATGATTTTGGAGGACATGTTGAGGATGAACGTCATGTATGAGCAATGAAAGTGGGAATAGTATCTTACACTGGAGGAATTTACATATAATAATGGGTATTGTGAATCTTTGAATATGAGTCTATTTGAGGCTCTTTATGGGCGGAGTTATAGTACTCCTATCTGTTGGAGTGATCCAGTGAATAGGTTATTGAGTGGACCAGACATGTTGGCAGATATGGAACGAGAAATGCAGTAACCAAAAAGAATTTGAAGGTAGCACGAGACATGCAAAAGGGTTATGCAGATCAACATAGGGTGTTTAAGGAGTTTTAGGTTGGGGAAAAGGTGTACTTGCACATCACACCAAAGAATAGATTTTTGAGGATTAGATCATGTGTCAAGATGGCACCTCGGTATTGTGGGCCTTTCAAGATTATTGAGAGGATTGGACCAGTAGCCAATCGACTTGCATTGCCTCCGACAATGAAAAAAATGATTTTTTCCATGTGTCATTGGTTAAAAAGTATGTGAAATATGTTGATCATGTGATTGACTGGTCTGTATTGCAGGTGGAACTAGAAGGAGAATTCTAGTCAGAACCTTAGCGCATTTTGCAATGAAAGATGCTCATGCTCTAGAATCAAACAATAGAGAAAGTTATAGTGCAGTGGAAGCACTTTGGGCCCCATGAAGCTACATGGGAGATGGTTGATCAGATGCAGGCTACATATCCTTCTTTATTCGTTGGTTGAGCGGATGTATTTTGATATATGTTTGGCGTTGTGTTTGGGTATGTCTATATATACATATGTTGTAAATACCGCATCGAGTTGTGTTATAAAGTTCCAATAAGTGGTATGGTGTTAATCATATGTTGGTTATGTTTTAGGGGATGGATATGATATAAATGTTGTATTGATATGTGTTATAAAGCTCCATAGGCAACATGTGTTTGTTGGTTTACAAGTGTTATTGAACACCAAGGACGATGTTCCCCCAAGGTGGAGGGTTCTGTAACAACCTGATCCAGGTGGATATTGGTGGCCACCCGCCAAGTCCACTTGGACCCCCACCATTGTCTCTTTCAACTTTTCAGTTTCCTTAATTGTAGCACAGTTTACTATTTTTAGTAGTTTTTCGGGTCCTGAACTTCCGAAGCCATTTTAAGGCCCTAAACGACTTTTTTTGGGAAAACTAGGAGCAACATGGGTCCATGAAGCTACGTTTCTCTTCCAAAATGTGTAGTTCTCGGATAGATATTTCTAACGAGATATTGTGCGCATCAAACAAAGATTGTATGCCAAAGTTACGACCCTAGGAAGTTCATGTACCAGTTTACCCAAACGGGGCCCACAGTTTGGCGTTTCATCTTCTAGGGTTAGGTTTTTGGATGTTTAGGGTCTTCCATTGTTTCTCAACAATAAATAGGCCTTCGAGCCTCATTGTAACACAGTTCAGAGGCATGTAACCGCCACATCTCTTCTTAGAGATAAGCTACCATCGCCCTAGTTGGTTTATTTCCATTTATATTTGTAAGCATATTTCAGTATTTTACATTAATAAAATGAAGTATTATTTCCACCGCATCTCTGTGTTTAAGGTTATCTCTATAATTTGTTGCATTCCTATTTAAATTTGGATCAGTGGTATCAGAGCGATCTGCTTTTTCTCTGTTTTTCTTTGCATGTCCCCAACAAGGTCGGGATATAAGGAGTTAGGGCTTGAACTGGTCGAACCTTTGCAAGACCAGCCTCCCAAATCCCAATGGCCTCCCATGGTGGATGAAAAGAAAGATGAGGGGGCAAGAAATCCTATCAAAATCTTGCTCGAAGAATCCCTCGACCAACAAAGGAACGCGATGATGGACAACTTTGCCCAAATCCTTCAACAACTACCCAAGGGCGACGCATCATCTTCCAAAAGTTGCTCTGGAAACACCACACCCTTTAAGGTACAAGTTAATTTTTAAATCCCCATATTTGAGGGTCAGATAGACACAGATGCCATTGATAAATGGTTAAATCTGATAGAGGGTTATTTTTCTGTTCGTGATTTTTCCAGTCGGGAAAATATTATTTTCGCTCTTCTGAAAGCAGCCCCCCACGTCAACGACTGGTGGGAAACCTACTGTGAGCAGAAGGATGAAAGTACAGGCTCACTATTTTCAGTCGCAACCACTTGGAATTCACTCTGGGATGCCATCAAGGAGCAGTACTACTCTGTCGGAAGCTATGAGGATCAATACATAAAGTGGACCATGCTGCGGCAGGGAAGGGACCAAGACGTGCCAGAGTTTAACAATATTTTCCATACCCTTCGCACAAAGTTGGGTATTAAGGATTCAGAGCAGCATTTGATACTGAAATACCGCGGCTACCTGCACAAGTACATCCATGAAGAAATAGAATTCCTTAACATCTCCCCGCTCGGCACGGCATACTGATATGCCATCAAGTTCGAGCAATAGTTTAAATAGAATAAGCAAGACTTTGCATCTACGAATCTGAAGCAAGGGAAAGGTGCCCCCAAACCGCAAAAGAAAGGACAAAGCCAAGGCAGGGCGGCCCAAGACAACCAACCAAATCTGCAAGAAAAGAATAATGCAGCTAAGCCAAAAAAGGACATGGGAAAGTGGTGTGAGTTCCATAAGAGCTCCACTCACAACACAAGTGAATGTCGGACCAAACAGTCACTGGTGGCCGAGTTAAAGGTTTCAGAATCAGATGCATGTTCTGACTCTGATTCAAAACCCGATAAGAGGAATGACAAAGGGAAGTAGATTATTGATGTGGAGCCCAACGCCACTATTGCCACCACGAAGATCCAGAAGGAGGAACTCGAAGATCCAGAGGACGAGGAGCGTCTCTTCCACTCCCATATGTGGGTAAAGGGCTCCCCGCTATAGTTCATTGTCGACAGTGGGAGCCAAAAGAACCTCATCTCGGTAGAGGTTGTGAAGCGGCTGTGCTTACCGACCACAGCACATCCACAACCGTACACCATCAAGTGGCTTCACCAAGGACGGGATCTTCACGTGATCCAGTAGTGTTACCTTCCATACAACATCAAGCCCTTCACGAATGAGGTATTGTGTGACATTGCTCCCCTTGAAGTTTGTGATGTATTATTAGGACAACCATACTTGTGGAAGTGACATGTTGTGTATGAATCAAGGCCCCATGTTGTTATTTTTACGTTGGGAAATAAGTTGTACAAGATACCGGAGGTAGCATCACCTACCGCCATCTCTTTGGTTACTGCAAAACAATGCAGTAAGCTCATTTCCAAAACTACGAAATTTGTTTTCCTGATGATACGCCATCATGGAAAGAAGAAGACAGTGGCCACAAACTCCATACAGGGCCCTTCTGCACGATAACTACAGATGGACAAGGTTGTTGAGGAGTACGAGGATATCTTCACCTCCCCCGTAGGGGTTCCTCTACATTGTCAGGTCAAGTATTCCATCGATCTGACCCCAGGTACGCGGTGCCCAATGGACCAATCTATCAGCATTCCTTTCTGGAGAACGATAAAATCAAGAGGCAAATTTAGGAGCTATTGTAGAAACGTCACATTCGTCTAAGTTCATCACCCTATGGGAGCCCAATCGTGTTGGTACAAAAGAAGGATGGGACTTGGAGACTCTGTATTAACGACTAGGCACTGAACAAGATCATTGTCCATAATAGGTACCCGATCCCAAGGATTGATGACCTCCTGCACCAACTAAAAGGGGGAAAATGTTTCAGCAGGATCAGTTTGAAGTTAGGATATCACCAGGTACCAATTGAACCCTCTGATGTGTGGAAGACTGCCTTCAAAATCAAGGATGGCCTTTTCGAGTGGTTGGTTATGCCTTTCGGATTGACGAATGCTCCTGCAACCTTCATTAGGCTAATGGATGACACCTTGTGGCCATCCACCAACTCATTTGTAGTGGTATAATTGGATGACATCCTGATCTTCAGCTAGAGTTGGGAAGAGCACCTCCACCACATCCGACAAGTTCTCCAAACAATGCGGCAACACAAGTTATGTGCCAATTTGGAGAAATGTACTTTTGGCATGACCTAGGTTCAGTATCTGGGATACATTATTGATGAACAGGGGGTGCACGTGATTCCTGCCAAGATCCAAGTCATTTTGGATTGGACATCTCCAACCACTCTGACAGAGCTCCACAACTTTCTAGGCCTTGAAAACTTCTACTACAACTTCGTGTTGATATTTTCTCATATCACTTGGGCCTTGAGTTAAGTCACCAAGGGAGGAGAGAAAGAAAACTTCTTTTGGTCTGAATCTCAATAGAAGGCATTCACAGAGTTGAAAGATCGCCTCTGCTCAGCACCAGTGCTTGCATTACCAGATTTGCAACAACCATTTGAGGTCGACACGGATTCCTTTGACTATGCTATTGGGGCAGTCCTTACTCAACACGGGCATCCAGTGGCATATCACAGTGAGACACTTTCAGACACAGTTCGGAAGTATACCACTTATGACAAAGAGATATTGTGTAGGCCTACCGACAATGGAAGCATTACATTTTGGGGAAGGAAACAGTCATCCACACTGACCATCGACCCCTGTAGTTCATACAGACCCAAGGGAAATTACAGAATGATCGCCATCAAAAGTGGTCCACATACCTGCAACAACTCCATTTGAATATCAAGTATAAGAAGGGCAGCACCAATAATGTTGCAGATTGCCTCAGTTGACCATCAATCATGGCGTTAACCACCATGCTCAACTCTTGTGGGAATGAGACTTCTAAATGGCCACTTCTCTACAAAAGTGACCCAGAATTCGGAAACATATACCAAACACTCTTGGAGGGTTAGCATGTTCCAGATTTTCACCTCTAAGATGCCCTATTATGCCACTTGGGTCACCTTTGTGTTCTTTCAAGCGAGTGTGCCAAGATGATTTGGGAAGCACACTACAATTGGGCTGCTAGGCATTTCGGGGTCAAGAAAACGGTGGCAGTACTATAGAAATATTTCTATTGGTTGAATCATCGACAGGATGTCGGGATGTACATCAAATCATGCACTGCCTATGCCATTTCCAAACCGACCATCAAAAAGAAAGGCCTCTATACCCCGCTTCCTACCCCTAGTCCACCTTGGGAATACATCTCCATGGATTACATGTCAGGCCTTCCTTCCACTAAGCATGGAAACAACTATGTTTTTGAGGTCGTTGACAGGTTCTCGAAGATGGCCATTATGGCGGCTTGCAAGAAGAATATCACAGCAGAAGCCACTACTAAAATCTTCTTTGAACGAGTGTGGGTACACTTTGGGATCCCACAATCTATCATCTCAGATCGGGATAGTAGGTTCCTCAGTACATTTTGGTCCAGTCTCTGGTTTATGTTGGACACAAAACTCACTAAGTCCACAGCCTTCCATCCTCAAACTGATGACGAAATAGAGGTTGTCAACAGGATGATCGTACACATTATGCGCATGTACAACTCAAAGCATCCACGCACATGGGATGAGAGCCTTCCCTATGTTCAGTGTAAGTACATCCAGGCTCTCCACAGCTCGACTCGCCATAGCCCTTTTCAGGTGGGCTTGGGATTCTAGCCACTATGTCCCATTGATTTGGCCATGCCATTTGTAGCTACTCACGCAGATTCGCCTCATGTCCATTCCGAAACAGAAAAGGAAAATAGCTTCATTGAGCACATCCAGCATATTCACCAGTAGGTCCATGGCATTCTAGAGAAATCAAATGCCATGTACAAGCAGCGACATGATCAACATCGGGTGCCACACAAGTTTCAGGTAAGCGATAAAGCCTGGTTGCATTTGAAAAAGGAATGCCTTACCGGAGCCTATCAAAAAATCAGACCACTCTGATATGGTCCTTACACCATTACCAACATTGTGGGAGACAATGCATTTGAGCTCAGCATTCCCCCATTCCTTGGCTTACACCCAGTGTTCAATGTGGACCGCCTTCGACCATACTTTCCACCATTACTAGACACATCCGACATTTCAGAACAACTCACACCCACAGAGTTAAATGTTGATTGCATGGAACAAGTTGCAGTTGATCGGATCATGGACACACAGATCAAGCACACTCGCCAGTAGAATATCCAACCGTATCGAGTTGTCAAAGCAGGCCAACTCCTTCACCAGGGCAAGTGGCTCACCAGGGACCAAGTTCAGCAGAAGTTTTCTCATCTCATGGAGGAACTCAACGCAATGGGGACCATTGCTTCCTAAGGGGGGAGGAATGATCTAGGTGGATATTGGTGGCCACCTGCCAAGTCCACTCGAACCCCCACCATTATTTCTTTCAGATTTTCAGTTTCCTTATTTGTAGCAAAATTTACTATTTTTAGCAGTTTTTCGAGTCCTAAACTTCCAGAGCCGTTTTGAGGCCCTAAACAACGTTTTTTGGGAAAACTAGGAGCAACATGGGTCCTTGGATCAATGTTTCTCTTTCTAAAGTTGTAGTTCTAGGATAGATCTTTCTAACGAGATACTTTGCGCGTCAAACGGAGATCGTATGCCAAAGTTATGACCCCAAGAAGTTGATCTACCAGTTTACCCAAACGAGGCCCATAGTTTGGTGTTTCATCTTCTAGGGTTAGGTTTTTGGATGTTTAGGTTTTTCCATTATTTCTCAACAATAAATAGGGCTTCGAGCCTCATTGTAACACAATTCAGAGGCATGTAGCCACAACATCTCTTCTTAGAGATAAGCTACCATCGCCCTAGCTGGTTTATTTCCATTTCTGTTTGTAAGCATATTTCAGTATTTTACATTAAATGAAATGAAGTAATTATTTCCACTGCATTCTCTGTGTTTATGGTTATATCTGTAAATTTGTTGCATTCCTGTTTAAATTTTGGATCAGTGCTATCAGAGCGGTCTGCTTTTTTCTCTATTTTTCTTTGCATGTCCCCGACGAGGTCGGGATATAAGGAGTTAGGGCTTTGAACTGGTCGAACCTTTGCAAGACCAGCCTCGCAAATCCCGACGGCCTCCCATGGCGGATGAAAAGAAAGATGAGGGGGCAGGAGATCCTATCAAAATCTTGCTCGAAGAAGCCCTCGAGCAACAAAGGAATGCGATGATGGACAACTTTGCCTAGATCCTTTAGCAGATACCCAAGGGTGATGCATCATCTTCCAACAGCTACTCTGGAAACACCACACTGTATAAGGTACAAGTTAAACTTTAAATCCACATATTCGAGGGTCAAATAGACACGGATGTCATTGATAAATGGTTAAATCTGCTAGAGCGTTATTTTTCTGTTGATGATTTTTCCAATCAGGAAAAGATTATTTTCGCTCTTCGCAAAGTAACCCCCCACGTTAAGAACTGGTGGAAAACCTACTGCGAGTAGAAGGATGAAAGTACAGGCTCACTATTTTTAGCCAAACCACTAGGAATTCATTCCAGGATGCCATCAAGGAGCAGTACTACCCTGTCGAAAGCTATGAGGATCAATACATAAAGTGGACCATGCTACGGCAGGGAAGGGACCAAGACATGCCAGAGTTTACCAATATTTTCCATATCCTTCGCACAAAGTTGCATATCAAGGATTCAAAGCAACATTTGATACTCAAATACTGCGACTACCTGCACAAGTATCTCCTCACTCAGCACGGCATATCGATATGCCTGCATGGTCGAGTAAAAGTTTAAACAAAAGAAGCGAGACTTTGGATCTGCGAATCCGAGCAAGGGAAAGGTGCCCCCAAATCGTAGAACAAATGACAAAGCCAAGGTGGGGCAGCCCCAGACAGCCCGCCAAAGCTGCAAGCAAATACTAGCGCCGCGAAGCCAAAAAAGGACATGTGAAAGTGGTGTGAGTTCCATAAGAGCTCCATTCACAACACAAGCGAGTGTCGGGCCAAGCAGTCACTGGTGGCCAAGCTAAAGGTTTCATAATCAAATGCATGTTTTGACTCTGAGTTAGAACCCGAAAAGGGGAATGACAAAGAAAAGCAGATTATCAATTTGGAGCCCAACGCCACCATTGCCACCACGAAGATCCAAAAGGAGGAACCCAAAGATCCAGAGGAGGAGGAGCGTCTCTTCCACTCCCAAATGTGGGTAAAGGGCTCCCCACTATAGTTCATTGTCGACAACGAGAGCCAAAAGAACCTCATTTCGGCAGAGGTCATGAAGCGGTTGGGCTTACCTACCACAGTATATCCACAATCGTACACCAATGGGTGGCTTCACCAAGGACGGGATCTTCATGTGAGCCAGCAGTGTTGCATTCCATACAACATCAAGCCCTTCACGGGTGAGGTATTGTGTGACATTGCTCCCCTTGAAGTTTGTGATGTATTATTATGACAACCATACTTGTGGAAGCAACATGTTGTGTATGAATCAAGGCCCCGTGTTGTTATTGGTACTTTGGGAAATAAGTTGTACAAGATACCTGAGTTAGCATCGCCTACCGCCATCTCTTTGGTTACTGCAAAACAATGCAGTAAGCTCATTTCCAAAACCGGGAAATTTGTTTTCCTGATGATACACCCTCAACGAAAGAAGAAGATGGTGGCCACGACCTCCAGACAAGGCCCCTCTGCACAACAACTAAAGATGGATAAGGTCGTTGAGGAGTACGAGGACATCTTCACCTCCACTGCAGGGGTTCCCCTGCACTGCCAGGTCAAGCACTCCATCGATCTAACCCCAAGTGCGTGCTGCCCAATGGACCCATCTATCACGCTCTGTTTAGGAGAATGATGAAATCAAGAGGCAAATTCAGGAGCTGTTACAGAAAGGTTACATCCGTCCGAATTCATCACCCTATGGGAGCCCGATCGTGTTGGTACAGAAGAAGGATGGGACTTGGAGACTCTGTATTGACTACCGGGCGTTGAACAAGATCACTATCCGTAATAGGTACCCAATCACACAGATGGATGACCTCCTGGACCAACTGAAGGGGGAAAAATATGTTGGGTGTGGAGCATGATTGTTTTCTAATTTAGAGGTCTTTGTTTCAGTTGGATGTATACCCCAGGAAGATTGTACACCCCTCCATGCGGGGGGGTGCAGGGAGGACTTGTTCCCCCCCACGGGGGTTTAGGGGGGACGATCCCCCACAGGGGTTTTAGGGGAAATGCCCCCGAAGCTAAAAAAACAAATGTAAAATTGCCTTGTAAAAGTATAGTAATTTCTAGTCAATCTGGACTGTTCATTAGGCGGATGATCTGATGGTAGAATTTATGTTTAGTTTAGGATTTTTTGCCCTAGAATTCAACCCCTCTCTTTGTATGGGGTATTGTATTGAGTTTGTGGAATATATTTGTATTCTCAGAGCGAGAAATAGAGAGGTGATACTGTGAGAGAAAACAAAGGATATTACAGTGGATCTGTTGTAGGTTGTGTCTCTTCATTTTGTTGGATAATAGAAAGGAAGGACTGGCTGTTCAGGGTGTACGTAGCCCAAACTAGGTGAACCACGTATATCTGTGTCTCTCTGGTTTTATTTTTTTGTGTGTTTCCGCATATTATATGTCTTGCATTTCTCTATCATATATAATATTTTTTCTAACAAAATATTTCAGCAAGATCGATTTGAAGTCAAGATATCACCAAGTATCAATTGAACCCTCCAATGTGTGGAAGATTACCTTCAAAGACAAGGAGGGCCTTTTCAAGTGGTTGGTTATGCCTTTCGGATTGATGAATGCTCCTGCAACCTTCATGAGGCTAATGGATGACATCTTGCAGCCATTCACCAACTCATTTGTAGTGGTATAATTGGATGACATCTTGATCTTCAGCCAAAGTTGAGAAGATCACCTCCACCACATCCGATAGGTTCTCCAAACACTACGGCAACACAAGTTATGTTCCAATTTGGAGAAATGCACTTTTGGCATGACCCAAGTTCAGTATCTGGGATACATTATTGATGAACAGGGGGTGCGTGTGGATCTAGCCAAGATCCAAGTCATTCAGGATTGGCCATCTCCAACCACTTTGACAGAGCTCCGCAACTTTCTAGGTCTTGCCAACTTCTACCGCAGATTCATGTTGGGATTTTCTCAGAGCACTTGCCCCTTGAGATACGTCACCAAGGGAGGAGAAAAAGCAAAATTCTTTTGGTCTGAATCTCAACAGAAGGCATTCACCTAGTTGAAAGATCGCATCTACTAAGCACCAGTGCTCGCATTACCAAACTTGCAAAAACCATTTGAGTTCAAGACAAATGCCTCTGACTATGCTATTGGGGCAGTCCTTACTCAACACGAGCATCCAGTGGCATATCGCAGTCCGGAAGTATCCCACTTATGACAAAGAGATATTATGTAGGCCTGTTGACAATGGAAGCATTACAATTTGGGCAAGGAAACAGTCATCCACACAGACCACCGACCCCTACGGTTCATATAGACCCAAGGGAAATTGCAGAATGATGGACATCATAAGTGGTCCACATACCTGCAATAGTTCCATTTGAATATCAAGTATAAGAAGGGCAGCACCAATAATGTTGCAGATTACCTCAGTCGACCACAGATCATGGCATTAACCACCATGCTCAACTCCTGTGGGAACAAGAATTTTCAATGACCATTTCTCTACAAAAGTGACCCAGAATTCGAACACATATACCAGACACTCTTGGAGGCTCAACATGTTCCATATTTTCACCTCCAGGATGCCCTGTTATGCCAACTGGGTCACCTTTGTGTTCCTTCAAGTGAGCGTGCCAAGATGATTTGGGAAGCACACTACAGTCGAGTTGTTGGGCATTTCGAGGTCGAGAAAATAGTGGCAGTACTGCAGAAGTATTTCTATTGGCTGAATCTTTGACAGGATGTTGGGAAGTACATCAGATCATGCACTGCCTGTGCCATTGCCAAACCGACCATTAAGAAGAAAGGCCTTTATACCCCGCTTCCTACCCCTATTCCACCTTGGGAATCCATCTATATGGATTACATGTCAAAACTTCCTTCCACTAAGCATGGAAACGACTGTGTTTTTGTGGTCATCAACAGTTTCTCAAAGATGGCCATTATGGCGGCCTGCAAGAAGAATATCACAACATAAGCCACTACTAAACTCTTCTTTGAACGAGTGTGGGTACACTTTGGGATCCCACAGTCTATCATCTTAGATCGAGACAGCAGGTTCCTTAGTACATTTTGGTCCAGTCTCTAGTCGATGCTGGACACGAAACTCACTAAGTCCACTGCCTTCCATCCTCAAACTGATGGCCAAACAGAGGTTGTCAACAGGATGATTGTACACATTCTGCGCATGTACAACTGAAAGCATCCACACACATGGGACAAGAGCCTCCCCTATGTTCAGAACAACTACAATTGGGCTCTCCACAGCTCCACTGGCCACAGCCCTTTTCAAGTGGACTTGGGATTCCAGCCACTATGTCCCATTGATGTAGCCATGCCCTTTGCAGCTACTCACGCAGATTCACCTCATGTCCATTCCAAAATAGAAAAGGAAAACAACTTCATTGAGCACATCCAACATATTCGCTAGCAGGTCCATGACTTCTGGAGAAATCAAATGCCAAGTACAAGCAGTGACATGATCAACATTGGGTGTCACACAAGTTTTTGGTGGGCGATAAAGTCTGGTTGCATTTGCAAAAGGAATGCCTTACCGGAGCCTATCGGAAACTCAGACCACTTCGATATGGTCCTTACACCATTACCAAGGATGTGGGAGACAATGCATTTGAGCTCAGAATTCACCCATTCCTTGGCCTACACCCAGTGTTCAATGTGGACTACCTTCAACCATACTTTCCACCATTACTAAACACATCTGACATTGCAGAATAGCTCACACCCACAGAGCTAAATCCAGATTGCATGGAACAAGCTACAACTGATCAAATCATGGACACACAGATCAAACACACTTGCCAGCAGAATATCCAACTCTATGGAGTTGTCAAAGCAGGCCAACTCCTTCACTAGGGCAAGTTGCTCACCAGGGACCAAGTTCAGTAGAAGTTTCCTCATCTCATGGAGGAACTCAATGCAATGGGGACCATTGCTTCCTAAGGGGGGAGGAATGATCTAGGTGGATATTGGTGGCCACCTGCTAAGTCCACTCGGACCCCCACCATTGTTTCTTTCAGCTTTTAGATTTCCTTCATTGTAGTACAGTTTATTATTTTTAGCATTTTTTCGGGTCTTGAACTTCTAAAGCCGTTTTGAGGCCCTAAAAGACATTTTTTGGGAAAACTAGGAGCAACATGGGTCCATTGACCGATGTTTCTCTTCCAAAAGTTTTAGTTCTCGGATAGATCTTTCTAACGAGATATTGTGCGTGTCAAACGAAGATTGTATGCCAAAGTTACGACCCTGGGAAGTTGATGTGCCAATTTACCCAAACGGGGCCCACGGTTTGGTGTTTCATCTTCTAGGGATAGGATTTTGGATGTTTAGGGTTTTCCATTGTTTCTCAACAATAAATAGGCCTTCGAGCCTCATTGTAACACAGTTCATAGGCATGTAGCTGCCACATCTCTTCTTAGAGATAAGCTACCATCACCCTAGCTGGTTTATTTCCATTTCTATTTGTAAGCATATTTCAGTATTTTACATTAATGAAATCAAGTATTATTTCTACTGTTGATCTGGATTTAAACAGGAACGCAACAAATTACAGAGATAACCATATACACAAAGATGCAGCGGAAATAATACTTCATTTCATTAATGGGAAATACTGAAACATGCTTACAATCAGAAATGGAAATAAACTAGCTAGGGCGATGGTAGCTTATCTCTGAGAAGAGATGTGATGGCTACATGCCTCTGAACTGTGTTACAATGAGGCTCGAAGGCCTATTTATTGTTGAGAAACAATGAGAAACCCTTAACATTCCAAAACCTAACCCTAGGAGATGAAACGCCAAACTGTGGGCCCCGTTTGGGGGTAAGTTGGTACATCAACTTCCCGGGGTCGTAACTTTAGCATATGATCTATGTTTGATGCGTACAATAGCTCATTAGAAAGATCTATGCGAGCACTATCATTGTTGGAATGGGCAAACATCGGTCCATTGCATGGACCATGTTGCCCCCGGATTCCCCAAAAAACGTCGTTTAGGGCCTCAAAACGGCTCCGGAAGTTCAGGACCCGAAAAACTGCTAAAAATAGTAAGTTGTGCTACAATTAAGGAAATTGAAAATGCTGAGAAAGACAATGGTGGGGGTCCATGTGGACTTGGCAGGTGGGCACCAATATCCACCTGGATCAT